>PVLC010000141.1:10000-71163 GCA_004027655.1 Graphiurus murinus
ACTTTGGGTGGGGGAAATGTAGAGTACAAGGGTACAAACTTCCAGTGGTAAAATGAATACATTTTGCAGGGTACTAATGTACAGCAGGGTGACTATTATTAGTAATAACATCATATATTTGAAAATTTCTAGGAGGATAAATCGTAGGTATTCTCAATATATGCACAAATGCTGTGATAATATTTATTTATTTATTTATTAGCTTGATCATTTTATAATCTATACTGATACCAAAACATCATATTGTACACTTTAAATATATATACATGCAGAGAGAGGAGAAAGAGAGAGAGAGAGAGAAAGAGAGAGAGAGAGAGAGAGAATATGAATGAGAATGAACCTTGAACCCTCCTATGCAGTTTGGTAAGATAGTGTATATAGTTTTATAAATGCTCTAATATTTATGGTGAAGATCTATTTTGAAATGGTATTTCGACACTTGGTTATCTTAATATCCTAATGTATCAAATAGAAATATACATTATTATTTTATTTAGTAAAAATTAAAATCTACCAAATTTCTCTGCTTTATTTAAAAATCTTGATCCTCCTATCTGGACCATATAACACTTCCTAGCTCTCTCTGTTTTATTTTTCTCATAGGTCACCTTTTAACATAATTTATGCATTTTAATGATCTGTTTTCCCGATAAAATGTAAGCTAAAAATAGCAGGACTACTTTACTCATGATATATTTCTAGCACCTACAGCAGTGTCTGACACACAGCAGATAGTCAATGTATTTTGTTAGATTATTGAAGTCAGAAATGCTAATCATTGACTAATCATTCTAATCATTCTATAGTGCCTATAATTTGAATGTTTAAATAAAGGTAAATTATTAAATGAATTAGTAAATAATAGGAGGGAGTTGGGAATAATTTAATGAGATTCATTTATACTTTTATGAATTTAAAATGTAATTAAGGGTTAACCACAACTTTATTAACTTGGAAAATACATTGATGAGATTAAACTGAATTAGAAAATGTGAGCCTTCATTTTTCAGCATTTCATGGCTGTTTTGAAAAGGTACAGCTTTGGACAATTTTCTTCTTTAGATCCATCTACACCCTTTACTGACCTTTTTTTGGTATAGCTAGTGTGTGTGTGTGTGTGTGTGTGAGAGAGAGAGAGAGAGAGAGAGAGAGAGAGAGAGAGAGAGAGAGAGAATGGGGGTATTGGGAATTGAACCCAGGGACATTCTACCTCCAAGCTATATCCCAAGCCCTATTTTATTTTTTATTTTTAAACAGGATCTCGTTAGTGTTACCAAGCACTGCTGGCCTAGAACCTGTGATCCTCCTATCGCAGCCTCCTATATACTGCGGTTACAGACAGGCACCACTATACACAGCTGTAGCTTACGGTTTGAGCCTCCCATGATGATATAATATTGTTTAGATTTTTACTTCCAGTTTCACTTTTTAATAGTATCTGCATTTCTGAAGAATTGAATTTGGAAGTCTAATATCAGTAGGATATGCATTACATCCTTGTTGTATTTCTGTCTTGAATTCGGAAATTCAAATGTGGAGAGTATGGATGTCAGTGGTAAAACAAACAAACAAACAAAACAAAACTTCTCACTTGTTTGACTATGAAACTTGACACTGCATTGGGAGATGAGGGAGCCTCCGGGAATAAATATATTCCCTTTGTAGCTAAATCGTTACCTGCAGGCATGAAAGACAAAAACTGACAGCCTTTTTTATAGCTATCATTGGTGGTGATAAAAAATAGTAACTGACCACTTGTGGAGCTCACACCTATAATCTCAGTACTTGGGACACTGAGACAGGAGTATTGCAGATTTGAGGTCAGCCTCAGCAAATGAGCAAGACCCTGTTTTGAGATAAAAAATAAAAAGGGCTGGGAATGTAGCTTTGAAGTAGAATGCTCCTGGGTTCAATCCTTAGTACCACAGAAACAAAATTCGAAACAAAAAGCCAAAGTAGTGCCTGGAAGTTTCTGAAACTGGAATAGAAATGACTTCCCTCCCACTGAGAAAAGCGATATTTTGTCGGTATCTCTGACATCATTCTTAAACTATAAGGCCTGCGAATTTCTTAAAACTTCCAGACATTTAGTTTACCCATCCTCAGCACTGTCCTGGTGACTCTATGGAGTCATACTCTAGTTTCTTCTTTTTTTTTTTTGCAGTACTGAGGATTGAACCCAGGGGCATTCTACCTCCCAGCTACACCCCCAGCCCTATTTTTTATGCTTTATTTTGAAACCGGGTCTCACTAAGTTGCGGAGTGCCTCACTAGGTAGCTGAGGCTGGCCGAGAACCCGGATTCTCCGGTCTCAGCCTCCCAAATGCTGGGATTACAAGCGTGCGCCACCACGCCTGGCTCTCTAGTTTCTTCTGATTGGAGCTCTGCAGCAGCTGAGAGAGCAGGGTTCCAGCACAGTACTCATTCCTCTGACTCCTAGCCCTGCCTCTCGTTAACCCTGCAGCCTGCAGAGGACAAAGGTACCTCACATCTCAGTTTCTCAGTTTCCTCACTAGAGAAACAAGGGGAACAATGGTTCTAACCACATGGAGTTACTGTGCTTATTGTTTCTAACAGGGCCTGGCAGATAGTACATGCCATACCATATTAGCTGCTAAGTCCCTGGATGCATTCCTTTCCATCATTCTTGGTTGCTCCTACTTAAGTCTTTTGTGATGACCTAAAGAATGTTGCAGGTTCTTTCCTTCTGCTTTTTAGCTGGGGTTGGTGAATTCGTTCTACAGCGAAGGACAACAACCTCTCTCAAGTCCTTGGGTAAAGTAGCTCTTTGTTTCAAGGTCAAATCAAGATGTCTGGAGAATGCTATCCAATTTTCAGGTGAGTGCCATGTTGGGTATTCATGGAATAGATGCCCACAGACTTAGAAGGGGCTTCTGTGCTATTGTAGGCTTCCCTTATAAATGCATGTTGTATGCAATTATATATAATATACATTATATATGAGAATATATAATGAACTGAAAATAGAGGACTTATTTTTTGAGTGCTCCAAGAAGTGGATACCCATATATGTTATGCAATAGAGTATATATTATATAATATTATGTTTTATATATAATATTCTATTATATAATATAGTATTTGTAATAATATATAGTATACATATAAAAACTGAAATTATTTGACTTTCTTAATTTCTATTTTAGTCATCTTAATGCAAATTTAATTACTTGGACTTATTTGTACATTTATTATGAATCAAGGCTAAATTTTCTCCACTATCCAAGTCTCTTCCATCTGTGCATTCAATTCTACACCAACTCTTTTTCAAAGGCCTAATTTTTCTTTTTTTTTTTTCCTGAGGTTGTGAGTTAATATCCAAGAGCCATTGTCTCTTCTTTCTAAATAAGAGAATGCTTTTTTCAGAGAAATGGTAGTGGTGACACATCCATTCAAGATGGTGCACATCTCAGACTTTTCTGTAGGTATGTGTCATCTTAAGAGAAAGTCCTACCCAGTGAGATTTAATCAGAAATGTACTGTGGGATTTTCTGGAAGGTTACTCAACACTAAAAAAATAAATAAATAAATAAATAACCCAATCAAGAAATGGCAAAGTGAATTAAATAGACACTTCACAAAAGAAGAGATACAAATGTCCAATAAATACATGAAAAATGTTCAACATCATTAGCAATCAGGGAGATGCAAATCAAAACTACACTGAGATTCCATCTAACCCCAATCAGAATGGCAATCATCAAGAAGTCAAATAACAAAAAAATATTGGTGAGGATGTGGGGAAATAGGAACTCTTCTACACTGTTGGTGGGATTTCTAGTTAGTACAGCTGCTATGGAGATCAATGTGGAGATTCCTCAGAAAGCTGGGACTGGATCTACCATATAAATATAACTTGGCTATACTACTCCTGGATATCTTTTCAAAGGGACTGAAATCAGAGAACTACAGTAATATATGCATACCCATGTTCATAGCACCACAATTCACAATAGCCAAATTATGGAACCAACCTAGATGTCCATCAACAGATGAATGGATTACAAAATTATGGGATATCCACACAATGGAATTCTACTCAGCAATAAAGAAGAACAAAATTATGTCATTTGCAAGAAAATGGAAGGACCTGGAGAACATTATGTTAAGTGAGATGAGCCAGTGACAGAAAGTGAAGAGTAATATATTTTCTCTAATATGCACAGGCTAGGGAGTAATCGGAATGCCAGAGGGACTCCAGATAATGGGGGAGCCAGGGAGGTGGTCTAAGGGAAGAAAAGGGAGAAGACTGAGGTTCATTAGTGGAAATACTAGCATCAACTAGGTATACATAAGTGAATATACTAACGTCAATCCCAGTACTCTGTATCAGGAGAGGGGGAAATGGCAGGTGGGGGTTGGGGGGTGGCACCAAGTGCTGTGTGCATGTATGTCACTGTCAACATGATTTACATTGTGATGTGAGACTATAATGTACCAATAAAAGCACATTATAAAAAATGTTGTTGCCAGGCATGGTGGCTCAAGGCTGTAATCCCTGCACTTGGGAGGCTGAGACAGGAGGATTGCAGGTTAGAGGACAACCTCAGCAAACAGTGAGACACATCAACCTAGCGATACCCTGCTTCCAAATATGAAATAAAAAACATTAGGCTGGGGGTGTAGCTTGAAGGTAGAATGACTCTGAGTTCACTCCCCAGTACCATAAAAAGAAAAAAGTTGTTGAGTCAGCTAGAAGATTGGAGTTATCACTTTCTCCTGTCAAGAGAGCAAATGTGATAGTTGGAACAGAAGCCATCATATCCTAACAAGGGGTGACCTAGAATGTAGAAAGCTGTGGAGGATAATGAAGCAGAAATACCAAGGAAGCCTGAGGGCATTAGACCTAAAATGTTGCTATTCCAGACCACCTACCTCCAGAGTCCTATTATGATGAGAAATAAAGTCTATCTTCCTTAAGATACTGCTATTTTTTGCTTATCTATTTATATTACCATGTTGAACTTAACTGAAAATAGAGGACTTATTTTTTGAGTGCTCCCAGAAGTGGATACCCATCTGGGCAATTCAGATGAGAGCTCCTCAAAGGCTCAGGACAGGGAAGAGGGTGAGGGATGGTGGGAGGTTTTCTTTTGTTGAATGGCAATAGTCAGAGTGTAGGTGAGGGGGAGAGGGATCCCTTCCTGGGAATTCAGGGAAAGGTTGCAGCTTCTCCGCCTGCCCAGGATGATGAGCTCCCAGGCACAGCAAAGCATGGTCCATCGGGCTTGCCTCTGCTTCTTGATGTTTCCAAGGGTTGGAGCCGACTCTTTCCTCTTGAAAAGGTCATCAACTCTCTTCTGTTTCCAAATGGCCTTCCCTTTTGAATCTTAAAAACTCTAGTTTGGATGTCAAAAATAATATTGTAAATAATTTCTATCTTCTTGAATTCCTGTTCTAATA
Source organism: Graphiurus murinus (assembly GCA_004027655.1). Lineage (NCBI taxonomy): Eukaryota > Metazoa > Chordata > Mammalia > Rodentia > Gliridae > Graphiurus > Graphiurus murinus. The sequence continues at coordinate 15,425 of PVLC010000141.1, forward strand.
ATCTTAGTTCTTCTCTAGGTGATATTATTGACCTCACTGATGAATGGAAGGATAGAAAGTACAGGAGAGGAAGACACAAGGACACAGTACCACAAAAGAAAAAAAAAAAAAAAAAGGAAATGGACATGTTGTTCATCAAAAGAATTACAGTGCTATCCATTTTTGGGGTGTGAAGTTGAAGAGGTATTAGCCTGTCCTTTACACTGGTGTCCGGTCAAGAGATGGAGACTTATGACAGGAAAAGATGGTGATGGGGAGGCCACAATATCCACATGAACATAGGATAGAGCTGTGTGCAGTGGTACAGGCCTGTAATCTCAGTATGTGGGAAGCTAAGACAGGAAGATCGCAGGTTCAAGGCTAACATGCAGTAAATTAGTGAGACTCAAAAAAAATAGGGCTGAGTTGTAGCGCAGAGGTGGAATACCCCTGTGTTCAATCACCATTAGGAGGGAGAGAAGAAGGGAGGGAGAGAGAGAAAGAGGAAGTAAAAAGAAAAAAATTCAGGTATTAATATGATTGGGAGTATTGGTGAGGAAAAACAAACCTGAATTTCCTGAACGAGTTTATGGCTAGGGGTATCTTTAGGGAATTGGTGTCAGGATCCCCACAAATTCCCAAATCACAGCCTCTTAATTCCCTTCTATAAAATGGCATAGTATTTGTATATGTATAACTTACACACATCCTCCCACATTCTTTAAACCACCTCTACATTTTTATGATAATAAATATGATGTAAATGATATGTAAACATTTGTTATGCTATAGCGTAGTGAAAGATATCAACAACACAAAGTCTGTACATATTCAGTACAGATATAATTTTTCCCCAAATATTTTTAATCTGTGGTTTGCTGGATCTGAGGATGCAGAAATCATGGACAGAGGACTGATTGTAGCAGAGTCCACTTTCACTGGGCTAGGAAGTCGCCCATTCCTTGTCCTCCAGTGGTATTTGACAAATTTCATATTCAACTATTAACAACAAGGGCTCAAAATACCAATAGGAAAAAACTACAGGGCTATACCTTGCATAAAATGGAAGTAAGATACCAGATCTTTGCATGATTCATTAATTCATTCAACATTTATTGTCATGTAATTCTTCCTTTCTTACACAGATGCAGGTTTTTCTCTGCTTTTATCTCTTTTAGTTGGGAAACCTCTAGAACTATATGCAAGATACATATATAAAAGTTTCTTTAAACTGTTGCTGAAGGTTGAAAAGTCATATATGAAAAACTGAGTAACAGCCAGGTGTGGTGGCACACGCTTGTAATCCCAGTACTTAGGAGGCTGGGACCGGAGGATCCGGGTTCGCAGTCAGCCTCAGCTACTTAGTGAGGCCCTCCACAACTAAGTAAAAATAAAAGAATAAAAAATAGGGCTGGGGGTGTAGCCCAGCGGCAGAATGCCCCTGGGTTCAATCCCCAGTACCACACACACACAAAAAAACCAAAACCCAACTGAGTAACAATGTATCATTTTATTATTCTGGTGTATAGGAATTACAATCTGAAAGATAAGTTATATTTGACTTTCAAATGTTCCATAGATTTAATATTAAATTTTATTACTTTGTAATATTATTGAGTTTGCTAGTTTAAAATTGGTATTTAATTACTACTGACCTATAAAATAACAAGTGATCCATATATATATATATGAGATCTTAAATGTCCCCCAAAGGTCTATGTATCTAAGGTTTGGTCACCAGCCTGTCGTGCTCTTGGGAGGGAGTAGAACCTGTAAGAGGCAGAGCCTGTTGAGGGCACAACCTCGAAGGGGTTACAGGGACCCTGGCCTCTCCTCTTCCTCTTTCTTCCCTTCTTGGTTGCCATGAGTGAACAGGGTTTCTCTGCCATGTACTCCCACCACGATGCACTGTGTCACTACAGACCCAAAGCAACAAGGCCATGGACTAAAACCTCTAAAACTGTGAGCCTAAATAAACCTCTCCTCTTACAAGTTGATTTGTCTCAAGTATTTATTACAGTTATAGAAAACTAACTTTTATGGTAATATTTAAGTTCTTGGTAAATAAAGAAAAACTTAAATATTACCAGCTACTGCTCCTTATTCCTAGAACAGCAGGATGGAGGACATTCATGGACAAAAGCAGTCTCCAGGGTACATGTGACTTGGGAGTCTTGCTGTGCTACTTAGCTCCCTATTCTAGCCCTAAGGAAAACTGCAAGAACAGAACACGAGTCTGGGAGTTCTAATGCAGAGAGTGGAATGCCCCTGCAGAGCACTTACTCTCAGCTCCTGCAGCACTTTATTTCCCCTGCCCACATCACAGACCCAGCTGGGTGGATGGAGATCTAACTTCTCTTTGCTTGATTACTTTATCTTCAACATGGAGACAGTTCAATAAACCAGGTCTTGCTAAGTTACAGCACACTGACCTCAAACCTATAATCCCTCGTCTCAGCCTCCCAAGTACTAGGATTACAAGCATGTGCCACCACACCCAGTATGGTATTTGATATCTTTTGATACAAAACATACATGCTGCTTCATTAAGGCTAGAAACTGCTACATATGTGAAATACCTAAAGCAAAGGTTGACACTAACTTTACTTTTTAAAAAATATCCAGCCCAATTTTATATATTATAATCAGAAATTTCAGAATTATTTTTATACAGCAAAGTGAAAAAATTTGTGTGTGTGTGTGTGTGTGTGTGTGCGTGTGTGTGTTGTTTTACTGGGGATTGAACCCAGGGGCACTCTCCTCTGAGTTATACCTCCAGCCTTTTTTTGTATCTTTTATTTTAAAGCAGGGTTTTTCTAAGTTATCCCAGGCTGGCCTTGAACCTGTGATCCTCTTTCCCAAGAATTGGGATTAGAGGTGTGCACCACCATGCTGGACCCATTTAAACAGTATAACACTGTCATGAGACTTTTTTTTTTTTTTAAGAAGTCATCTCTCTTCATGTGCTGTCTTGTAATATTTTCTTTACTGTCAATGTCCTTGATCTTCCCAGGGCCTGGCTAATAACCCCTTGTTAAACTCCCTTCCCTCGTTCTTCTGCTTCTCATCCCCACCCCACCCCCACACATAGGCACCCCTCCAAGCTACTTGCTTTCAAGTAACATATTTTAAAAGTGTTTGTTGGAGCCAGGTGTGGTGTGGAGACCGGAGGATCCGGGTTCGCGGCCAGCCTCAGCTACCTAGTGAGGCACTCCGCAACTTAGCGAGACTCAGTTTCAAAATAAAGAATAAAAAATAGGGCTGGGGGTATAGCTCGGAGGTAGAATGCCCCTGAGTTCAATCTCCAGTACCACAAAAAAAAAAAAAAGTGTTTGTTGGTTTTATTTTTTAGAAAGTAATTAAATCTAATAAATATGATTTATGTTCACAAAATAAGCAAGTCAGGGAGAGACTGGGGAATCAAGGCTTGTCCCTTCTTGTTCTTGGACTGAAATCAATTTTGGCTGGTGGCACATTATACCATCTAGGGTCTATAAAGCCTTATTTATGTAGCGCTGGCATTGGTTCATCACAGGTGTGTCAGGATCCTGCCGTCGGAGGGAGGTGGCCTGTTGAGACTGCTTCCCATGGATATTTAGAGTGGTGCTTTATTTCTGTTTTTAACAGTTAAGGCCTCCTGTTCCTAACATCCTATACTCTCCAACAAATGCCATTTATATTTTTTAAATACACATAACATAATATTTGCCATGGCAACCATTTTTAAGGATACACCTCAGTAGTGTTAAGTATAGTCACATTATTGTGCCACCGATCTTGAAAACTCTTTATCTTACAAAACTGAAACTCTAGCCAGGTGTGGTGGCGCACGCTTGTAATCCCAGCATTTGGGAGGCTGAGACCGGAGGATCCGGGTTCTTGGCCAGCCTCAGCTACCTAGTGAGGCACTCCCGCAACTTAGTGAGACTCGGTTTCAAAATAAAGAATAAAAAATAGGGCTGGGGGTGTAGCTGGGAGGTAGAATGCCCCTGAGTTCAATCCCCAGTACTGCAAAAAAACAAAAACAAAAACAAAAACAAAAACAAAAAAACCCCTGAAACTCTGCACCCATTAAACAACAGCTCTTTCTCCCCCTCTCCTCTCAGTCCCTGGCAACTACCCTTCCTCTTTCTGTCTCCATTAATTTGACTACTCTAGGCACCTAATATAAATGGAATCACAGTTTTATCCATTTGTGACTGGCTTATCTCACTTAGCATAATGTCCTTGAGATTCATTGATACTGTAGCCTGTGTCACAATTTCCTATCTTTTTAAGACTGAATGATATTTTATTACATGTATATTCTGCATTTCGTTTTTCCATTCATCTGTAGATCTATACCTGGGACGGGTCTATCTTTTGGATGACAATACTATGATGAACATGAGTGTAAAACTTTTTGAGATCCTGATTCCATTCCTTCTTTTTTTGTGGTGCTGGGGATTGAACTCAGGGGCATGGGGCATTCTACCTCTGAACTATACCCCCAGCCCTATTTTTTATTCTTTATTTTGAAACCGAGTCTCACTAAGTTGCGGAGTGCCTTACTAGGTAGCTGAGGCTGGCCACGAACCTTTATTTTCTTTTTCTTCTTTCTTTCTTTTTTCTTTCTGTCTTTCTCTCTTCCTCTCTTTCTAGTTAAAAAAAAATCACCAGCTGATGGAATAGTTCTAACATTATTAATAATGAAAATTGGGTTTTTGTTGTTTAGTTGTAATAATTATTTTTATATCCTGGGTAATAAACCCTTACCACATATATGATTTGAAAATATTTTATTTCATTGCATTGATTGCATTTTACATCCCATTGGTCATGTCCTTTGATGCATAATGATTAATCTTGATGTAGTCCAATTTGTCTATTTTTACTTCTGCTGCCTGTGCTTTTGGTGCACATCCAAGAAACTATTGCCAAATTCAATATCATGAAGCTTTTCTACTGTCTTCTTCTAAGAGTTTTATGGTTTTAGTTCTTCAGTAATACATTTTGTATATGTGTATGTAATCCATCCTGTATAGAGCGTAAGTTAAGGATCCAACTTCATTCTTTTGCATGTGTATATACAGTTTTCTAGCACTCTTTGTTGAAAAACCTGTCTTTTCCTTATTTAACTAGTCTTGTCAACCTTGTTGAAAATAATTCAGTCATATGCAGAGGGTTTGTTTCTGGGCTGTCTGTTTATTCTATTGATCTATATCTGTCTTTATGACAGTACCATACTGTTTTGATTACCATAGTTTTGTAATAAGCTTTGACAAACTGTGAGACTTTCAAACTTGCACTTCATTTTCAAGATTGTTTTGGATCTTCTGAGTCCCCTGAAGTTCAATATGAAGCTTAGGGTGGATTTTTCTATTTCTGCAAAAAGACATCACTGGGATTTTGATAGTGATTGAATAAAATCTATAGATCACTTTGGGCAATATTGACATCAGAGTTTTAATTACTGATAATACAAGACTACTCTTTTTTTTTTTTTTTTTGGCAGTCCTGGGGATTGAACTCAGGGGCATTCTACCTCCCAGCTACACCCCCAGCCCTATTTTTTATTCTTTATTTTGAAACCAGGTCTCACTAAGTTGCAGAGTGCCTCACTAGGTAGCTGAGGCTGGCCGCGAACCCGGATCCTCCGGTCTCAGCCTCCCGAATGCTGGGATTACAAGGGTGCGCCATCACGCCCGGCTACAAGGCTACTCTTGATTTCAATATTGTTATACATTGTTTATGAACGAGACAAGCTATGTCTAATGAATTTCCAGAGGTAGGAATATCAAAGAACATTTTCTGTATGCCCTCAAGTCAGTTCCCTATTCACCTGGACCATCTTTCTATTTTATTTCATTTTTCCCTAGCCAGCCTTTCTCTTAAGTAGAACTGGACACACACATCCCTATAGAAATGCTTACACAGGTTTTTTGTTACTAATTAGCGGTAATTAAAAAAGTGGAGTGCTTCAATTTTAATTCCAGAGAAAAAGGACTTTTAAGATGGTAAGCATCTCACTATAAATTTAAACTCCCCTTCTTGCTTCCTATAGTAATAGACCTTTATCCATTTTTTTCTTCCAAGGAATGAGAATCTGTACCTCTTCTGCAAGACTACTTTAAAAATATATTGTTATGAGACAGCCTAACTATTTTTCAGGTCTTCGATAATCTTTTTTTTTTTCTTAATGGTCATTCATTCACTATTTTGTCCACTTAAATGAAACCTAATAGAACACATATCATGATTTTCAAAGCTATTTTGAAATAATGGAAACCCCCTGCCCAAACCTTTAAAGAAAGGAGCTGACTTTAATAGATTTTGAGGTGTATCCTAGCAACCAGTCTATAGTGAAATTTATCAATTTCTCAGGAAGAATTTGCACTAGAGCCAAGAAAGAAACACTTCAATTTTAGTTTCTAAGAACCATTTTTTTCTTCATTGTTTCAAGGATTGGATCTTCTTAGATATCTTCACTATGGAGACTATTAAATTAATGACTATTAAAAACATATTTGATGTTATCTTGCCCGGGCTAGCTCTTTTAGTAGCACTGAATTCTACATGACATAGATAAATGGATAGGTAGGTAGATATTTTCTTAAGTTGCATAAGCAATTTTAAAAAGCAGTGCAAAATACATTGGTGCTTCTTGTTTTTGTTTCTAACATGCAAAAAGATGTCATAAAACCTTCTTGATCTCAAGAAAAGCTGAAGTTTAGAAAACACATCCATTCATACTGATTTTGATTTTCCTTAGTGCTATGAAAGGGAGAAAATCTATTGGATAGTGTTTTCAGATATTAGCTGTTTCCAAATTGAGGATTCAAAAAAAAAATCTAAATGCAAAAGAAAATAGAATGTTTTCTAGGTATGTGGATGACACAAGCACAAAATGGCATGAACCAAGCACACATCTGCAAGTAGGATTCAGAATTAAGCAGGCTATTAAAATTAAATAGTGTTATCAAGCCGGGCATGGTGGTGCAAGCTTGTAATTCCAGTACTTGAGAGGTTGAGACAGGAGGATTGCAAGTTCACGGCCAGCGTCAGCTACTTAGTGAAGCCCTCTGCAACTTAGTGAGACCTTGTTTCAAAAATAAAGAATAAAAAATAGGGCTGGAGTATAGTTCGGAGGTAGAATGCCTCTGGGTTCAGTCGCCAGTACTGAAAGAAAAAAATAGTGTTATCAACCATGCAACTCTGGATAACCAGGGAATAATGCCTGCATATAAAATTCATATGTGTGAGCAAGACCTAGTCTCAGTCTTTTTGTTATCTTGTGAAGCAAACTGAAACTTTTATGTGTATTGTTGTATGTGGATCTGTAATTCATACACTGTTTATAGTACAGCCATTTAGTGTCTGTATGTGTGTATAAATGCATGGGCATGAACATAAGACATGCATGTATACAAGCACACAATTATTTTAATCAGTACTATAATAATCTAGTATAAGAAGAGAATTTCCATGAACTACCAGGCATACTAATAATGTTTCCTTAATGAGCACTACTGAACAAATGAATACTTTAGGCATTTAGAAGCCAATATTTATAATGACAGCTTTCTTCTGGAACAATGCCCATTAACAAAAGTTGGAATTATAGAGCGTACATTTCCTTTTAAAAGATGAGGTATTCAATGAAGATTTGTTGATTTCTTCAGACTGAATATTCTTTTGGAATTTTTATTTAAGTATAATATGAATCAGTTATGATTTTATTCTTCAAGTTATTCTTTGAGCTACTTTGGCATTTTATGCTCTTTATATCATTTCTATTTCGTTTTATTTTTCATCCACTTTTCACTCATTAGTATGAAGGGTTATATTTTTTTAACTTCTGACCTTCAGCCCATTGAATGCTGATCTCTTCTCCTTTATCTTTCGTTTCCTGGAAGGAATCAGTTATTAGTTTCTGGTATGCTGCTGCTGATGGCAATGAAGAAGTCTGAGACCAAGTGACCCAGGCAGGAAGTGCCCCACCAGGGACAGAGGAGGTTGAATCCCACCCACTTCCCCATGGGGTCCTCCTCCTTGCCAGCTCCATCAGTGTTGATCCTCCAGACCATCTTACCCAGGGCGATTTAAGAATACCACAGGCTAGGAAGGTTTGCCAATGTAATGTTATCTCATTTGCTCAAACAGCACACTTGGATTCCTGTCACCTTGGCAGGCCTCAATTCGCAACTCACAGAACAGCAGTTACTCACTGAATAGCTACTCTATGCTGATTTTATGTGCTGTATTTACAATGCATGATTATTTGGAAGCAGATTGCATTTTCAAAAACAAAAATTAAAACAAACAAACAAAAAAGAAACCAGTTCCTTCATTTGTCTTTAGGTTGCTAGGTTAGCCACCAGAAGCCCAGATAATCTGGACCAGCCTGGCTACTATTTAATTTATCTCTTCGTTCATTAAAAAAATAATCTGAGTTACTGATTTCCTTTCTGTATATGTTTACAATCATCTTTTTTGGTTTTTTTGAGAGGGGGGGTTATAGGAGATTGAACCCAGGGGCACTCTACCACTGAGCTATCCCTCCAGCCCTTTTATTTACTTATTTACTTTTTTTGTTTGTTTGTTTTGAAAGAGTGTCCTGCTACGTTGCTGAGGGGCTTACTAAATTGTCAAAGCTGCCCTCCAACCTGCAATCCTCCTGTCTCAGCCTCACAAGTAATGGGATGACAGGCCTGTGCCACCACTTCCAGCCTACAACCATTTTAATGATTTGGGTTCTTAACAGTTTTAAGCCACTTCTTCCAGAGTCAAGTGAGATAACTAAAGGGAGAAATAGACAGGAATGGCAAAAATTAGTGCAGATCTGAGCCTCAGAACTTCCTCTTGGAGCAGAAGTAAGAATTGGTGAATTTTAGCATTGGGGGAGGGGAGGAAATGGAGACAGAGATGGGCACAAACCACGTGGAGTGGGAAGGTAAGAAATATGTCAATCTCTTTGGGTGGGAGAACAGAGGTTAATGCCCTTTAGCATGCATCTTATCTGCAACAGAGCTAAACAATTTTAAGAACATCTCATCAAAACGACCTGAACGGGAGTTCCTCTAGAGATCCCAGAAAGCAAAATATGCCCCATGGAAACTGATAGTACAGAACTATGGAAACTAATAGCACAGAACTTATTAATCCTCATGGTTTGGCTTTCCACCTCAAAACAATTTTTCCTTCAGGTCCTAAATGACTCAATCTGCAACTCTACTGCCCTGGGGATTGCAGGCATCCAGCCACCGAACTGAAGAATTGAATACTGAAAGCAATGAAAACTAGCATAGTGGTGTTGCAATACCCTTAATTAAAAGAGAAGAGCACCAAACTGCATTAAAACAAAACAGTGTGTTTTGGGAACACTGGTGCTTCAGAAACAGCAAGTCTAATTAGAGGAGGATGAGAGATTCTGAATGGAACTTGTGGCTACTTTCAAGTGCTTTGAAAACTGGTGGCATTGATTCTTTTGGAACCCTGTTTCCCTTTAATGTTTCTATGTAAGTTTAGACCATTACTCCCTCTCCCCCACGCATTTAGTTTGACTCACACATGCAATAAAAATGTAATAAGGAATGGAAAAAAAGAAAGGCAGATTCCCGAGATACACAGAAAGTGGGAAAAGGATAATAAAGAAAGGGTGCAAATTAGACAATGAGACGGAAGATTTCATAAAGCTGAACAGAGAAGGTAAAGAGAGAGAAAAGGAGAGATGTGAACAAGGAAGAAAGAGAAAGAGCAATGCAGAGAGAAAAGTGGAGAGAAAGAAGGAATATGGGGGCAGGGGATTCAGTAGGATCTCAAGTAAGCAATCTCTCCGTAGAGGGTATGAAGGAACTTTGGATATCATGGTTCTTTTGTTTATGCATTCGTTTGTTTTGTGGTTCTAGTGATAAAACACAGGGCCTTTTGCATGCTATGTAAACGATTTACCACTAAGCTACATCCCCAGACCTTTTTTAAATTTATTTTGAGATAGGGTCTCACCAAGTTGGATAGGCTGGCTTCGAACTTATGATCCTCCTGCCTCAGCCTCCCAAGTAGGGATCCTATGGTTCTTGAAATGGTGCCAAAGTGGCACCATTGCCCTAGAAATACTCAGTTTAAATCAGAGAACCCTGAGATCATAACAACTTAGGCTTAAAGCCTTATTTCTTAATTCTGGTTGAATGTTAGACAGATTCACCCACGTAGATATATATTTTATAGATTCTCCTTTTCCCGCTTTCTGTTTATCTCAGGAATCTGCCTCTCTTTTTTTTCCATTTTGTGTGTGTGTGTGTGTGTGTGTGTGTGTGTGTGTGTGTGTGTGTGTGTATTGCCATATATATATGGTGCAAATGTGATAAGGAGGGGAAACATTTCACAAAGCTGAACCAGGAAAGTAGAGAGAGAGAAAAGGAGAATACATACATGTGTAATGGTACTGGGAGTTGAACGCATGGACATTCTATCTCTGAGCTACACCCCCAGCTACACTCTCAACCCTTATTTAATTTTTATTTTGAAACAGGATCTCATTAAGTTGCTGAAGTTGGCCTCTAACCTGTGATCCTCCTGTCTCAACCTCTCAAATACTGGGAGGCATGCACCACCACGCCTGGCTAACCCAAGGAATTTTGAAAACTGTCTAGACCTGCCTCATTTAGACATAGGGGGCAGGCCTGGGAAGAGTCCTGGGTACATGCATTTTTATTTTATTTTATTTTCTTAATTTTTTTTGGTTAACATATATTAAGTATACCTATTAATGGGGTTCAATGTAATTTTCCAACTCTTTCACACAGTGTTGTGGCTGATCAAATCCAGCCACCACACACACACACACACAGAGCCACAGTTAGAACTTGGCATCCGGAATGGGTCTGGAGATGGTGGGGCCTTGTGCACCTGGCTATCTGCTTGTGGGATGCTCCTGGCAAGTTAGCTGCCACCTCAGGAGCATGCCTGCCTCTAAGAAACTGTTTTACATTAGCTCCTTTAAGGAACAGGTCTCTCTCTGTGCTCTCTTGTGCTGACACCTTCTAAGGAGTCACCTTGCAAAAGCTGTAAATAACCTGGAAAAGTTTCCATGTAATTATTGAATAGGTTCCTTCAGTCACACCATTCCTACATTATAAAACCTTTCTTTGTAGAGTTAATGTTCTTGGTCCTCTTTTGGTGACTCTTCTGCCGCTCAGATGGACAAGGAAAGGAAGTGCTTCAGTTTCAGATCATTAATTCACATTGTCACATCTCACAAACAACATGAAACTCTGTAATGAGACAAGGATGGCAACTGGAGTTTTAAATGGGCTTAGAAATTTGGAAGAAAAGATTCTTATTAACTATGACATGATGGTCATTATTAACAGTTTCTCTTTAGTGAGCACCTACTACTGCCAGACACCATCTTTAATGAACTCTGCAATGAGCAAATCTCATTTCATTCATACATTTCCCTTTTCAGGGTTGTCATACTCTGAGAAAAGTCTGACTGAATACTAAAGGAGTTTTGTTCACATTCCCCTAGAAATAACTGTGTTATAACAAAATCTTTGAAGTCAGAAGCTCGAGAGCAGTTATTATTTCTCCAAGCTGTGGTTTCTTCATTTATTAAAAGATGTGTTCAGACTTCATGACTGTATAAATTTATGAAAATCATGGTAAGAAGACATAGTCAAATAACACAACAAGCTGTTGAGGGCAATACTAATATGTTTTTGGTGGGTGGGGCTTTATAATTTCCAGTTCCACTAACAATGTTGTTTTTTAGTCTCATTCTCAGCTCCCTTGTGAGGGAAGCAGGGTAGATATCACCTCACCATCCCTGGAAACAAGCCTGGGAATGTTATTCTTTCTACAGAAATGCTACAGAAAGAGCTGTCAGTTTTTGTTTTCTTTCTTGCAGTATGAAGCAGTGGGAAAAGTAAATGAATTGTTCTATGATTGCTAAAACAAATATACAAAGGAATGTCAAAGCCTGACTTCTCTCTGCATTGCAAACATTTTACAAATTTTCATTTTACTAAAGAAGAAAATCATGTGAATTGTTTCTCTCTAAAGTACTCTATTTGAAAAGGCGATGCAGTCTCCTAGCAACCAACACTTCTCCAAATGAGAAAAATGTCTGGAGGAAGGGAGAGACTACAATTACACAATGAATAGAGCAGAATTCTCATGAGCCAGGAAGAGAATCAGAAAGGGTATCTTAGCCCATTTCCATTCTCCCTGTGCCGCCTCTGGGATCTCAGTGGCTCAAAACGGGGTCGCCAGAAAGGTCAAATGTAAAGGCCCCTCTTATGCCTACATAAGATGCTGGTGTTGGGACCTCTTTTTCTCATCCCCTTGGAACTTTACCCTTGATTAAAAAAATATAAGCAAGGCCTGTGTGATAGCTTGGATATAGAATGTCCCCTGAACAGCTCACGTATTGATGCTCAGAGGTGATGTAATTGAATCCTGGGGTTCTATCTCATCAGTAGATAAATACATTGTAATAGATTCATTGAGTGGTAACCTAGGCAGGTTGAGTGTGACTGAAGGAAGGATGTCACTAGGAATGTGGCCTTGGGGACTATATATGTGTTCATGGACACTCTTTATCTCTCTCTGCCTCTGGCCTCCATGATGGAAGAGCAGAGTCTCCTCTCTCTCTCTCTCTCTCTCTCTCTCTCTCTCTCTCTCTCTCTCTCTCTCTCTCCCTCTCTCTCTCTCCCCCCCCTCCTGCCACCGTGCAGTGAGCTCCACAGGCTTCCCCCAGCCTAACGTGGACTGTGAGCAAATAAATCATCTTTCCTCTAAGTCAGGGTGGTCAGTATTTTGGATTAATCAGTGAGCAAGCTGGCTGAAACAGCCTGGAAATACTCTGGACCAGTGCTATCCAAAATGGTAGCCAACCACCTCATATGGTTTTAGGGAAAAAAAGTTTTTCTTTTTCTATACTCATGTAACATTTCTAGTCACCAAAAGTATGCGTGGGGGTTTTGTTTGTTCGTTTTGTTTTTTTCTCACACCAAGTTATTCTCTGCAGATACCAACCTGGTGTCCTGCAATTTAACTCAATCCTGTCATTATCTGCCTAGGGATAGTATCAGATCCCACAGGTTAAGGGCTCAGTCCCACAAGACCACCCTCCACTTCAGATGTCAGTCTCAAGAAATAGATTCCAGGTTGCCCACCACTTCTGTCTGGCTTGGCTTCAAAGAGGAGGTGGTCCTCAAGACTCCCTCTCAGGTTTGATCACTTTCTAGAGTTGCCAAGGATTCAGAAGAACCATTTGCTTCACAGATTACTAGTTTATTATGAAGGACATGACTAAGGAAAAGGAAGGGAAGAAGGGAAGAAGGCTTCATGACCTCCCTGCATGGACCACCCTCCCTCTCAGAATCTCCATGCATTCCCCAGCCTGGAAGTTTGTCCTTTGGGTTTTTATGGAGACTTCATTAAGTAGGCATAATTTATTGAAGCATTGTGCTTCGGGATCAACACAACCTTCAGCCCCTCTTCCCTCTCTGAGGTGGGGAAGGGACAGAGAGCTGAAAGTTCCAGCCCCCTAATCACTGGTTGAATTCCCTGGCCACCAGCCCCATCTAGAAGCTGTCTAGGATGCTCTTGTCACCAGTCATCTCATTAGCATATGAACACCATTCCTTCAGGGATTCCAAAGATTTTAGGAGTTGAATGCTAGGAAACAAGAAAAGAAGACTCAAATATATATATATTTCTCATTATATCATCATGTCATGTATGACTATTTAAATTTAACTTGATTAAAAGTAAGTTAAAAATCAGTTCCTCAGCCGGGCATGGTGGCACACGCTTGTAATCCCAGCATTTGGGAGGCTGAGACCGGAGGATCCGGGTTCGTGGCCAGCCTCAACTGTCTAGTGAGGCCCTCCACAACTTAGTGAGACCCTGTTTCAAAATAAGGAATAAAAAATAGGGCTGGGGGTGTAGCTCAGAGGTAGAATGCCCCGGAGTTCAATCCCCAGTATCGCAAAAAGAAAAAAAAATCAGTTCCTCAGTCACACAAGCCACATTTCAAGTACTTTATTACCCCCCCCACACACACAATGGCTATGACTACCATATTGGACCGGTCTGGTTTTGAACATTTGCCTCCCTGTGGAAAGTTCCATGAATGATATTCCACTTCACAGAGCTGCTCTGGAGAATGCCAACAAAACAGATTTGCACAGAGAAACCCTAGTTAGAGCCCTCAGGGTCAGCTGTATGAGGAGTCTTGAAATTGCCGTTCAGGACTTGACCTCCATCTTTAGACTCTCACCACATTTCTATTAGGTAACTAGGGAGACAGGGGCGCTGGGGGCATGCGCTGGAAATGTCTACACTTGGAAACTGCCTCAAACCCATCCTTAGGCTGACATACCTTCCTCTAAGCCTGTTTATGTGCCATTAGACTCTCAGATCTGGCTTCCCTCTTTTTAAAATATACTCTTATTGGTGTGTTATAATTATGTATCATGGTAAAATTCAAAGTGATACAAACATACATGCACATAGGATTTGGTGTGTTTACCTCTGCATCACCACAGTCTACCCTCACTAACATTTAGTGAGATTAATAATGATACTTTTATATACGGGCATGCGATTATTTGAACTGTTTCCTTCCTCAATCCTTTTTTTTTCTCCTCCCCACCTCTATACTCTTTTTGTTCATTTATCTGAAGTTCTTTTTATTTCCTATTTTTTCTCTAGCTTCCACATATGAGAGGAAACATTCAACCTTTGACTTTCTGAGATTGGCTGATTTCATTTAGCATTATATTCTCTAGTTCTATCCATTTTCCTCCAAATGACATAATTTTGCTCTATTTAACTGAGTAAAATTTATTGTGTATATATACAACATTTTCTTTACCCATGCATCTATTGATGGACACCTAGGTTGGTTCCATAATTTGGCTATTGTGAATCAGGCTACTATAAATGTCAGCATGCATGTATCACTATAGAATTCTGACTTTAATTCTTTGGGAAAGATACTAAAGAGTGGTACTGCTGGGTCATTATGATGATTTCATGTCTAGTCTTTGGGGAACCTCCATACTGATCTCCATTGTGCTTGTACCAGTTTACAATCCCAACAGTATATAGGGGTTCCTATCTCCCCACATCCTTGCCAGCATTTGTTATTGTTTGTATTGTTGATGAATGACATTCTAACTGGAGTTAGATGGAATCTCAGTGTAGTTTCGGCTTCCTCTTTTAGATTTTTCTTTTAAGAGTCAAGGGAACTTTAGGGCCCTAAACCCAGGTGAGCTTGTGAAGAAGGAGCCCAGCATGACCCAAGATAACCCCTGCCTAATTAAAACACTTTTAACGTATCGCTAGCATTGTGTTCTGCCCCTTTCACATGGGTTTCCTTTGGTAGTTATGGGTAGGCATATTCTCATTGATCAAAATGATTTTTAAGCCATCCTGTCAGTCACTCCTGTCTATCATATGACCTCAGCAAGACAGGAACCAAATGCAGCCATCAACTCTACCTGGGGTCTCTAATCATTTGGATGGAACCCACTTTCTCCCCTGAGAGCATATCTTTCCTGTAATGAATCCTCTTGATTACATGACACATTGCTCTGGTATCTAGTCTGAATTCTTTCTTTTGAGCACACAAGAATTGAGGACCTCACACTCATGACATCCTTACCTAAGAATTTTGCCCCTATAGTCATTGTCAATTGGAAAAGTAATTTGGAAACTGATAGTATACATTCTACTAAGGGTTGCCTAGAAGAAGAACATGAGAGGATCAGTGTGTTTACACAATCACATAACTGATGTTTCTGCAGATTTAAATCCAAACATTTATAGCCACAGTCGGACCAGCAGGTCTCAAACTAAAAAATTCCACAAGATAACTCAATATGGGATAGTCTGAAAGTCTTAGAGGTGGTCATTTGGGGGTTTGGGGTTCCTATATTTGGTTCCTATTTTTCATTTGCCTTTCCCCTGAGGGAATGCTGACATTCATGTCTGGGAATGAACAAGGATTTCAAAAGATAGGTCAGGAATTTTCTCCTGAAATTTTGCATCTTTTCTCTCTCTCTCTTTTTTTTAATCCTTGTGCCTCATCGAATATAAAATGACTTTGTGCCTTGGAGGAGGAGATGAAGCAGAAAAAGACTGTAGCAATTGTACATTCCGAGATTAATTGCTTCTGTTTTTTTGGGGGGGGTGTTTTTGGGGTTTTTTGTTGTTGTTTCTTTCTTTTTTTTGAGGTTCTGACTGTGGATGGAACTGAGGACCTGCACACACGAGGCAAGTGCTCTACCACTGAACTATATCCCAGCCCAATCATGCCTTCCAAGTCCACCTGGACTGCTGCACTGAGAGAACCTGGATGTTAGACATCAGTACTGGTCAGTGAAATATCCAGTGCAGGACACCACAGCACAAATCCATCTCCAGCATTAACTTCCAGCAGCTCTGGGGCCTCAGTAGAGCCGATATGTGCCTGTCCAAAATGGACACTCATTCTTGACAACATTGATCATTTGTCAGATGGATGGGCTCCCTTGAATGCTATAATGGATACCCGACTGAATCTTTATGTTGCTGCTAATCAAAGAAACTTCTCAGGGTACAGTTTTCCATTTTAATTCTTTTCAGATCTCAGTCCACATTTATAAATACTTATCCTATGTCACTGAAAAGCAGTTCTGTTTTTGTCTCACCCATACAACTGAAGATGCTTTTTTTAAAAAAAAAAAAATTCTTTTCACATATAAATTCTTTTCACATATAAATCTCCAGAAGTCTTTTGGGAAAGTGAATATTGGCTTAAGAGGCGCAAAACCACAGAATTTCTGAATCTCTGAATTAATACGTAGAAGTATGGATTATTAAGAAATGCCTAAATGAGGACTCTGTGATCGTATGTCTCATAAGATGCTGGGCACGATGTGACTGAAGAGTGGTACCAACAGGAGAATGTGTGCTGACATGCTCAGGAAGTGACCTAGCACCCACATTTCTGCCTACTGATTTTAAATTAGTATCCAAGCCAGAACCAATCTACTGCGTTAGTGGAGAGTTAAAACCCTTTTACTTCAGCATGACTGCAACATGCGGAGAGCAAGCTGAATGCATAGAACTGGTGTAGAGGCTGACAGTCTCAGCTCCATGACCTTGTTTCCTCAATAGCTTGAGCTGGGAGCCCAAAGTCCACAGCAGAGTGAAGGGAAGGAAGCAAAAGCCATTTTCCTGAAAATCAAGAGATAAATCATAGCTATGCATGGTGGCACATGCCTGTAATCCCAGTACTTGGGAGGCTGAGACAGGAGGACCACAGGTTGGAGGACAGCCTCAGCAACTCAGTGAGATCCTAAGAAGCTTAGAGAGACCCTGTTTCAAAATAAAAAGTAAAAAGGGCTGAGGGTGTAGCTTGGAGGTAGAATGCCCTGGGTTCAATCTCCAGTACCAAAATTAGTAATAATAACAACAACAATAATAATAATAATTAAGGTTATAGTAAAAGGGAAAAGACTTTAAACATTCAAGACTTGGTTTAATAACCTCTCTTATGCAAATCAACTTTGTTTTTAACCCCTTATTTCAGTGTGGTAGTAAAGAAAACTAACCAAAATAGCCTTATTAAGTCAACAAAACTCAATCACATTTATAAGTACTCCTATGCATTTGTAAATACTATTCTATGTGGCTTGAAATAGAGTAAGGTCAGATTTAAACCTAGTGAGTTGAGTATTTCTGAGCCAGCCCCTTCTCACACACCCCAACATATCCACCTCCCCATCCTATGTCTGAGCTCTGAGAAGCGGCTCTGCTTTTCTGTTGTGGCTCCTATTGTGTTATAGCAGCATCTGCTACGAAGCTGTCCTCTCCTAGATCTCCAAAGGGAACAAGCATCCTGAGCTTCTGGGATTAAGATCCTGGTCCATCCTGCTCCCCACCCCCACCCCCCACATAATAGTGATATTGGTAATGATACTTTCATACATGGGGGTAGAATAATTTGAATTGTTTCTTTCTTTTCCCTTCCCCTCATTCCTCCCCCTATTGTCTTACACTATTCTTCTGGTCATTCTCTACAATTATCTAAAGTCCTGTTTGTTTCCTATTTTCTATCTTCCATATATGAGAGAGAACATTCAACCCTTGACTTTCTGAGATGGGCTGATCTCACTGAGCATAATAGTCTCTAGTTCCAATCATTTACCTGCAAATTACATAATTTTGTTGTTCTTTATAACTGAGTAAAATTCCATTGTGTATGCATACCACACATATATATTGTCATGTTTTTTTGTTTTGTTTTGTTTTGTTGGTACTGGGGATTGAACCCAGGGACATTCTACCTCTGAGCCACATCCCTATTCCTATTTTTTATTCCTTATTTTGAAACAGGGTCTCACTAAGTTGTGGAGGGCCTCACTAAGTGATCCTCCGGTCTCAGCCTCCCAAGAACTGGGATTATAAGCGTGCACCACCACGCCCAGCTATATACCACATTTTCATTATCCATTTATCTGTGGATGGATGGATACCTGGGTTGGCTCTGTAATTTGACTATTGTGAATTGTGCTGCTATAAGCATGGATATGCATGTATTGCTACAGTATTTTGACTTTAATTCTTTTGGAAAGATACAACTGGGTCAAGCACAGATTTTTGAATCCTGGATCACTGAGATGCCATATGGAGCCACAAGCAGGGTAGCCTTTAAACTACCAGAATTTTACATCTGTAAGTTTTGTTCTCTAAACCATGAAGGTACGTCTTTCTACTTTAGGAGTAAAATCATGGACTAATGGGGAGAGTCATAAGTGTGGAGGTTCATATATGTGTTGGCATGTGCTAGCAAGTAGAAAATAATCACCTACCACAGCCAAGTGAGGTTTAATCTAAAGTATATTAAGAGGCAGGACTAGGAGGAATCCATACACGGAGAACACCAATGTGGCTCCAAGAGACAGGAAAGTCTGCTAAAATTTTAAAAAGAAGCACAGCCTAGAAAATTCAGTCAGGGATATTTCATTTAGCAAGAAACAGCTTCTTGTACCTCAGTAGGGCCTGAGCACATTGGAGAAACGAAGACTCAGTTATGTTCTCAGGGACGTCACAGACCCGTGGAGGCAAAGTTCAGCATATCTTATTTAAAAGGCAGAATGGAAGTCATACATTAAAATATATTTAAAAAAGATAAGTATAAAATATATTCAAAATCATGAAGAGTATTTTCATGATAAATGGAGCCAACTATAACTATATGGAAAATTTACCCCATCTTTGGATAATATGTAGTAGAACAAATCATTAATTTGTATATAACAGTTTTATAATTTTTTCTAAAAGACAAAATATCTTTCAGCTATATGATTTTTGCAAAGTGTCTGCCTGTGGGAGATTTGTAAGTGTTAGAAAGAAGGCACAAAAAGAACCCAATGTATGAAAGTGACATGCTTTTCCTACAGGTTTAGTTTGGGAGACAACAAGGCCTGGTGTGGAGGCACCACGGCACAATCTTTAGCGTGAGCTCTGCACATGACCTACAGCATTTCCCAAGCAAAGAGTGCTGGATTTCATGCAGGTAAACCAGAAAAATGTGGGCACCCCAGCGGAGTGATGTTAAACTATTGTTGTGTGTGAGCTGAGGGCATGGAAAGCAGGCTGGCTATTATATACTGCTAAAACCAGACCAGTGGAGTTGTCAGATCCATTTTACAGACTCCAGAAAATATCTCCTATGTACTGGTATACAAAGGATCTTCCATGGAACTGTTTCCCATCAGTAAGCAGGAAATGAAAACCCATGTCTGGATGATGTTAATTAGCAGCTGACGACATGTCAGGTGGAGAAGTACCTCTGCCATGTCTGGTTTACTGTTTGCAGCTGATCAAGATGAGAGATGGCTGGCTGATTATCAGCATAAAAGAGAAGCATGAAAATCAGAGAAGGCAAAGAATGGCAAGATGGTTCATCATTTGAGCTCAAAGTTGTTCTGGATTCCGGGACCCTCTAGTCCTGCCTAGATGATTTTTTTTTTTTTTTTTTTTTTTTCGGTACTGGGGATTGAACTCAGGGCCGGTTTACCTCCAAGCCATAATGCTAGCCCTATTTTTTTATTCTTTATTTTGAAACCGAGTCTCACTAAGTTGCGGAGTACCTCACTAGGTAGCTGAGACTGGCCGT
This sequence comes from Graphiurus murinus, assembly GCA_004027655.1. Classification (NCBI taxonomy): domain Eukaryota; kingdom Metazoa; phylum Chordata; class Mammalia; order Rodentia; family Gliridae; genus Graphiurus; species Graphiurus murinus. The sequence continues at coordinate 35,562 of PVLC010000141.1, forward strand.
GAACCCGGATCCTCCGGTCTCAGCCTCCCGAATGCTGGGATTACAAGCATGTGCCACCACGCCCGGCCCTGCCTAGATTTAAAGGCTATGCTGGCATGGCACACACACCTGTAATCCTAGTACTTGGGAGGCTGAGATAGGAGGGTCACAGGCTTGATGCAGGCCAGCCTTAGCAACTTAGTGAGGCCCTCAGCAACCTAGCAAGACCCTGTTTCACAATTAAAAAAATAAAAAGGGCTGAGGGCTCAGCTTGGAGGCAAAACACCCCTGGGTGCAATTCCAAGTACAAAACAAAAAAAGAAGAAAAAACTTTTTTATCTATGCTATGTGAGTTTAAATATTCAGCTGAGGTTAATATTCGAAGTATTTTCTTAGGTATTAAAATAAATGGTGGGTCTACCACCTAGGGGGCCTGAGGACCTGCCACCTTTATCCCAGAGTTGTGGAAGGGGTGCTGGGAATTTTATCCTGGTGGCTGATGACTAAATGTGAAAATCAGCATTTCAGAAGAACATGTTGAGATTTTCTTGAAAACCTGCCAGCGGAGGTAGGCTTTAGGGGGTCTCTCCTGCAGGTGCTCTTGCCGCCCGGACCCGGCATGTGAAGAACACGGCTGACTGTGGAGCGAAGCCATCTTCCCCTCTGTGCCTGTACTGTCTCCTACTCTTTTGTTTCCTCCTGTTTTTTTGCTTATTTGACTTTCAACTCAACCAGGCAACAAATATTTGCATTTTGTCCAGGGCTCAGTACTCATGAAAATTGTCAAGTACGACTGCACCCTAGTTGAGGTTGTTGTGTGAAGAATAGACCATTCCAGAATCACTGGTTTGGCAGGAATTGCACTGGACATAAAGCAAGTAAAAAGTAGCGCAGGAAACTAGGTAAATGGAACTGGTATGTGTAGGACGTGGGAGAGTAAGAAAGATGAAAGGGCCTGTTTTTTTTTTTTTTTTTTTTTTTTTTTTTGGAATTTTCTACTCAGCTGTTCATAGTCCTCATTGTGGCCAAAGTAGGACCCTGGTTTCTTGAAATATAAAGAAGAGAAATGTAAGGAGAGACACTGAGCCAGATAGTAATCCTAAAGTCCACTGTCTGGTCAGACAACCAATGGTTTCTGGGAACAATCCACTTACTTTTCAATAATGATTTATTTATAGGGCATGAACTGGTAATTAGTTATTGACTCTGTGAAAAGCAAATTATTTATAAAGCATGTATTCTATGATGTCATATAACACCAATGAGCTTTAGAATGACCAATGACTTTTCAGTGCAGCTGAGTCTATACCTGTGTACGACAGTCTCCCGTGGCTACTATGCGCTTGTGAGAAATCTTGTGCTAAATCATTTGAAAGCAACACTAAGAACCGACTTTAAAAAAGCAAATTAGTAAAATATTAACTGAGAAATAGAGTCACAGAAATAAAGGAAGAGTTAGACAAAGCTGGGGTTTTTTTCCAACACAGTGTCAAAAAATTTAGTGAATTTATAAGGACTCTACTTCCTTTTATTTTTCAAATCCACCTTTGAAATATAGTCATGTGCCACATTACAATGCTTTGGTCAATGCTGGTTCACATATACAATGACATTCCCATATGATTATATAGCTGAGTGACATGGTAGCTGTCTTAGTTTGTATAAATGCACTCTATGATGTTGGCACAAGGACACAATTTTCTAATGACACATTTCTCAGAATGTGTCTCTTGTTAAATGATGCATGATTGTAGTATGTTTCCTGTGTTGCTGGCTCCTGGGTACTCAAGATTCTAGACTATAGATGGTGCTCAATTTATGATGGATCAACTTGTGACTTTTTTACTTTCAGGGGATGTCAAAGTAATACAATGGAAGCCATATTTCAAACCATGAATTTTGAACTTTTCCTTGGCTACCGATCTGCTATATGACACAACCTCAAAATAGTGGGCAGTGACAGGAAGCAGAAGCCCCAGCTGGTCACACAACCAGAGGGAACACAACCCACATTCTGTACTGGACTATGTCACCAGCATTTTGTGTATACCGTTATTCAGTACATTACATGAGATATACAACACTTTATTATAAAATAGGCTTTGTGGCCAGATGCAGTGGTGCATGCCTGTAATCCTAGTACTTCGGAGGCTGAGACAGGAGGATCACAGGTTTGAGGACAGCTTCAGCAAGACCTTGTTTTAAAATTAAAAATAAAAAGGGCTGGGGGTGTAGCTCAGAGGCAGAATGCCCCTGGGTTCAATCCCCAGGACCAAAAATAAATATATAAATAATAAAAAAACAAATAAAATAGTCTTTGTCTTAAGTAATTTTGCCTGTCAGCTAATGTAAATGTTTTGAAAGTGTTTATGGAAGCATAGGCTAACCTATGGTGATATTCAGCAGGTTAGGTGTATCGATGTATTTTTGATTTATGGTACTTCCAATTTATGATGGGCTAATGGGGAGTGTGATCCCACTGTAAGTCGAGCAATATCTGTATGTCAACATGTCAAGATGGACGTGACATTCTAAGACACATGGCTGTTTTCGAGACTACTGGAAACATTACCCGCGAATTTTAAAGTTGTCACTGTATCTGTTTTCCATGTATTTATTCATCATTCTCTCCATAAGTAATCCTTGAGGGTGTCTTACGTGCCCTGCTTTGGATTTATATTGGCAAATTGTGTGAACACATTGTTGCTGGAGCACACATTCGCTCTCTAAAAATACTTAAACAAGTTCCCTGTACCAACAAGAGGCCTGAGTTTCACAATGGCTTAAATAAACATGCCTTTCAATAGTCTTCTATAATTGGTTTAAGGAAATCATTGGATCTCTGCAAAAGAGAGTTACTGAAAGTAGAGGCATTCAACTAGAAATTGATAGTCTTTCTCTTTTAATCTCTGTTTTTTGTTTTTATTTTGGTACTGAGGATTGAATTCAGGGGCATTCTACCTCCAAGCTATACCCCCAACCCTTAATTTTTTTTTTTTTCTTTAAACAGGATCTTGCTAAGTTGCTGAGACTGGCTTCAAATCTGTGATCTTCCTGTCTCAAACTTCCAAGTACTGGAATTAAAGGCATGCACCATCATGTTCAGTCTTACTCTAAAAAACTAACACCTGGGAAGAGGGAATGATGAGGGTATCTCTAGTTTTTAACTCCTCTCTTTGGGAGAAAAATAATCACAGAGGCTCCCTTTGCTCTTTACCTTCTCCTGTGATCACAAGGTGGCAGTGTTTCTGAGCTTTGCTGCAGCAATGACCTAAAGTGGAATTGGGCAGAATTGCTGTAGGAAACACAGAATAGATGTTGTGGAAGAACCTTAGCACAGGAATTAAAAACAACCAGCCAGCCAGGCTTGGTGATGCACGCTTGTAATCCCACTACTTGAGAGGCTGAGACAGCAGCATCGTAGGTTCATGGCCAGCCTTAAGGGTGTAGCTCAGAGGTAGAATGCCCCTGAGTTTAATCCTTTGCACCAAAGCAAAACAAAAGCTAAAAACGAACTCGCTTTTTAGCGTTTTGCAGTACAGGAGGGGTAAGCTTGTGCCTAGGACTTGAACATATTTGAAAAGTTACAGTTTAGTGATCTTTTCTCTAACTGTCCCGAGATGGGAGCTGCTGAAGGGAGGAAAGGAGGGCGGTGAGGCTGGGAGGTTGAGGTGTGTTCTCTAAGGAAGGGCCACACAGGGACCAAGGAGATTTGATTCTTGTTCTCAATGGAGGAGCCCCTGAGGGCAGTTAAGTGAGGGCTGGTGGTGGTGGGAATGATCAGACTGTTCTCTGGAAGGATGGCATTCCAGTATTTTATTGGTTGACAATGTGAGGAAGGAGAATATGTAGGTATCAGTGGGAGACTGGCTTGCCAAGAAGCAGATCCAATGGTTTAAAGGAAACCATTAAAGAAATGATAATGAGGTGGAGAAGAAATGTGAGTCATATTTAAGAGTATTGTGTAGCCAGGTGTAGTGACACACACCTATAATCCCAGTACTTGGGAGGTTGAGAAAGTAGGATCGAGGTTCAAAGCCTTCCTCAGCAATATAGTGAGACCTTCAGCAACGTAGTGAGACCCTGTTTCAAAACAGAAATAAAATAGGGCTAGGGGTGTAGTTCTGAATTATAATGGCCCTGTGTTCCATCCCCAGTGCCACACACAAAAATGTATTATCTATAGGACTCAGTAATTTTGTTGAGTTTGAGAAGAGAAAAGGAGAGAGAGAGAGAGAGAGAGAGAGAGAGAGAGAGAGAGAGAGAGAAAGACTGACTCTGAGATTGATTAACTAGGTAGATAGTCATTATTCTAACTCAATGAATTATATCAGAGAAAGAAAGTAAGTTGAGCCGAGCGTGGTGGTACATGCTTTTAATCCAAGTACTTGGGAGGCTGAGATAGGAGGATCACAGGTTTGAGGACAGCCTCAGCAAGTAGTGAGACTCTCATTGACCTAGTGAGACCCTGTTTCCAAATAATAAGAAATAAAATCAGGCTGGGGGTGTAGCTTGAAGGTAGAATTTGGAGAAGACTAGCCATCAGTTAAGAATGAATACTTAGCATTTGAGGAAGCGAGCAAGTTTATGATTTTAAATTCATATTTGGTTATTATAAGGGCCTAGGTAGAAAGCTGAAGCCAAAGCTGAGAGGGCAGTTCAGGGGGATTGTTTATCCCCCTGAATAATAATCACTGAGGCACTAACAACACTCTTCTCTATGGCAACTGTTATTTTCTGAATCTTCTTCGAATGATGAATACATTCACTTTGAAATAACTACTTTATTGCAAGTTGTGTACAAGGGCTTCTTGATTAACATTTCTTTTTGGAGACACCTAGAAACATGTAATACAAATAAGAGACCCAGCCATGTTTGGGGGTGGACGTCTGTAACCCTAGTATGTGGGAGTCTGAGATAGGAAGATCTCAGCTTCAAAGTCAGCCTCAGAAACTTAGTGAGATCCTCAGCAACTGAGTGAGCCTGTTTCAAAAAAAAAAGTCTGAGGGTGTAGCCCAGAGGTAGAATGCCCCTGGGTTCAATCCCTAGTAAAAGCACGAACACACACACACACATACACACACACCTACACACACACACACACACACACACACACACACGAAATCTGGTCCCCTCCTCTTGCACCCCCCCCATTCATCCAGTCATTTTTATGTCCTCTCTTTCTAAATTTAAACCCATCCTTGAACTAGAAAGTGAGAAGAGAAATCCAAGAGAGGTAGTTGTTAAGGTTGTTTGTGCATCAGGATTGCTCATGGCTCTTAAAAACAAAAAAATCAAATGCTTGGATCCTGTCTATGGAGATTTTGATTCAGCAGATCTAGGGAAAGAAAATGAGGAGGGGTAGTTTTGTGAAGCCACAGGAGAAGCATTTAAATGAGGGACCCGGTCACTCTTGTCTAATCCATGAAGAAGCCAAGAAAGTTAGACAGTGTGATAGATAAGGCTGCTGGTAACCCACAGAATCCCTTACAGAGACATTGCCAGGGTTGTGGGAGGAACAGACTGATTGCTGAAGTGAATTTCTAATCACTAAGGGGTTTGTTGACTAAGGGGTAATGATGGTGATTGGAACTATAAATTTAAAAATAGTATCAGTCTGTATTAATCCATCAATTCCTTCAACAATGTTGGGGTTTACTGGAATAGAGAAGTGAATACAATTTATAAGAATCTGACATTTATAGGGAAGGCAGACCGTAAAGGTGTAAGTCAAGGAGGATGCTAATTTCAGGAAGTGGTAAGAGCTATTGAAGAAAACAGCTGCACTGTGATACAGGGCGAGAGGAGGGTTACTGGCAGGAAAAGTGAGCATCTTCAGAAAGGCAACATCAAGGGGGAAAAAGTGCCTGAGTTAATTCAACATGATACGATAGAACAGGAATGGTGGCTCGGGAAGACAGGGATTTGTTGCTAAGAGATAGTTGAGGCAAATAATTCTGTTAGATTGGAGCTGAATGAAAAGGAAACTGCCCTCTGCGACCCTTAAGACTTTTTTCTGCACCTTATTGTTTTATTATTTACCTTACAACATCATTGCTTTTTTTAGTTATCTGTTTCCCCAACTTGATAGTGAGTCCCTCCAAATTCTTCCTTGAACTCCTATTACAAATACCAAATACATCTGGATGATGTACTTTTAAAATCTCACCTGGAAAAAAATAGGCTCTCACTCCCTCTCATGGTAGTCTAGTGCACCCCATATGATCTGCTTGTGAGGAGAGTCAATGACTGGATCCTGAAAAGGCCAGGCCACCTTCTTGTCTACACAAAAGAAGAGTAATGATAGATGAAATCCTTTCAAATAACCAGAATGCAATGATTCAACTCTTCATCTTGCTGTTGGTTTAAGATTGCTGGGAGAAACCAAGTAGAGGTCAGAAATGGATTTAGAATATTTGGAAGCCTTCTGCAAGAAAATTTTTAATACAAACTTAAAGAAAAAGAAGTTTAGAAGATTTACCAGGAAATTATCATATGGTAATTTATTATCCAGTAGTACAGAAGGTGATTATATCCTTTTTTAGACTGAGGTATTATTCTTATTGTTTTATATCTCTGTTGCAAGCTCAGCCTACAAGAAGCAGCTCATATGCATTTAGATACTTTATCTTGAGAACTGCTTTGGAGTTTGATAGCCATGCTTTCTAGATTTAATAATGAGACTTTCAGACTTTCTGTTTAAATTTTCTATTAAAATGTCCTTTTGTTTTAAAAATCACTCATCATATGTTTTTTAAGTTATCTCTAAAAAACTACAAAATTTAATAAAATTTGCCTACCCTTTGTATTTATCTTTAACTGTTATACCTGTATTCTATCAATCTAACAATCTAAGGGTTAATTATAAAACTTATTAAAATTAGCTAGATTGGATTCCCTAAAATCTCATGAATTCATATTATGGCTCTGGAATGTTCTAGAACTTCAGTCCAAATTGGCAATGAAAACTCCCTTGGACAGTTTATTCTTAATGTTCCAGCTGCTCATGATTTCTCTCAGCTTCATAAATTAACACACTATTTCCCTTTAGGCTGCTAAATTTAAATCTACATATTAAAATTTCCCTTTAAAATCCTTATTTGGGATCTGGGATGCATTTTATCTATAAAGACTGAGCCAGCCTAAATTCTAGTTTGGGACAGGTTGGGCAGGTAAACTTTTCTCAGCCTCGAGACTGGCATTTTCTCACAATATTGCTAACTTCAAGGAAATATTTGACACAGACAAATGATTTCTCGGCATCCTCCCAGCTGCTGTCTTATATCCAATATCTACTTTCCAACATTCTCTTGTTTGTACCTCCTACTTTCCATAAGAGATCATGTCCTTTCACACAAAACAAAACTTTCAACACAGTTTGATGAGATTTAAGAACAAAGTTACAAAATAGTTCTGCTATACAGTCAAAGGCTTCTAGAACAGTGTGAACTATACATTCTATCTTAATATTGTAAATCCTTGAATTAGGAGACTGCCTTAATTCTAAATAAATCAGGGTGGGCTCTGCTTCTCTCTCTTTTAAAATCTTTAATTTTTAAATGAAAGTGTCAGGAGACACTCATTTACATTATAGTTTATTGACTTGTTATATTTTAGTAGCAAGAGCAAAGTAATTTCGATAGATGGCAATTTACAATAATTGCTCTTCTCAAAATGGAAGGGAAATTAGGCAGCTTGGTGGATAAGCCTATTTAGGCAATATGTCTCCATATGTCAGCTCGTTGCTCTGCGCACCACCTGCTTGAGTCCCCATCAGGGACACAGACCGATGAGATCACTCCGGCAAGCTATAGATCTTGGGCAAGTTAACTGGTCCACTTTTGCTTGGTAATGAGAAGAGTGTCTCTGGAAAATAGGAAATTGGAATCTGTCACCTCTCAGCAAACTGATGAGTGATTGCTATTATTTTGCATCTCTGTAGGGTTAGCACGGTTTATTAGCTATTCCTCAGCCTTGAGAGTTTAGTGTCACTCCTATTTTACAGGCAAGATTCGGAGAAGTGTGTCCTGTAATTGTTGAAAACAAAAGTGAGAGCGGTTTTCCCACAAGTCTTAGACACTAGCTTCCCCTGCGTTGAGCAATTTCAGCAATGAAGAGAGGGAGGTAGTTTTCAAGGTGACATTGGAGAGGAACATAAATCAAAATGCTGGATCCCTTGAGAATCCTTCTGGTTCTCAAACTCCTGGAATCACAAACAGCAAGGCTAACATGGCAGAAAGGGTGCGGCAATGTTTTCAATGATGTCTGATTTTGACTACAAAGACATTTTGGGGAGGTTTTTAATTAATAATTGAAGAGCAAGAAGGAATCACAATTATCTTAGAAGAACCATTTTTTTTTGTTGTTTTTTTTATGAAATGATCTTGGTAGAGGGAAGATTCTAAGTTGTTAGTAATTGCTTCATTCTATTAAAAAAGGAACTTTGGGGAAAGTAATGTTCCTCCTGAGGAATAAGTATAAAATTGTAGAGTAAGAAAAGACCTTAAAGATATTCAGTTACAAACTACTATTTAATTTAAAGTTATCAAGTAAGCCAGATGTGGTGGCCCATGCTTGTAATCCCAGTACTTGGGAGTCTGAGACAGGAGGATCGCAGATTTGTGGCCAACCTCAGCTACTTAGTGAGGCCCTCTGCAACTTAGTGAGACCCTGTTTCAAAAATAAAATAAAATAAGGTCATTAGTGTAGCTTAGAGGTAGAATGTCCCTAGGTTCAACCTCCAGCAACAAAAAATAAAATAAAAAAAGTTACCAGGTAATAATTAATAAATTGTTACTACTAAAATAAGAAGAAAATATTTACCTTAGTGAAAAATAGCACAACTGAAGCTTTTTTTCTTTCTTCTTCTTCTTTTTTTTTTTTTTTGTACTGGGAATTGAACCCAGAGGCCTTCTACCTCCAAGTCACACCCCCAGGTCCCCCTTTTTTTCTTCTTATTTTTTATCTTTGAAACAGGGCCTTACTAAGATGTTGAGGCTAGCCTTGAACCTGTGATCCTCCTGTCTCACCCTTTCAAGTACTGGGATTACAGTCATGTACCACCACACATGACCCTATCTTAAGCCTTTAAACTCCAGGTCATGACCACTTTGTGGGTCTTGATCAGTAAAAAAACAAACAAACAAACAAAAAAACCCAACCAGGGTTAGATTCCCAGAAAAAGAAAAGGAACAATAAAAATTAGGAAATTTCAGAATACATCTCACATTGCAAGGGAAAGTAGGGTGACATGAAACTACTGTGTGTATGTATGTTTATGATGTAATATGTTTTTCTTGCAGAGGCTCAGGAAAGCTGCATTTCCATTGAGTATGAGGAGATGAAAAGAAACCAATTCTTCGGGTGTACATTAGCAGAATCCCTCCCTCTTGGGCCAGTGACCTCCATTGAGTAGATTTCATGGTCCATTATATAACACTTAGATTTGTTTCCACAGTTGAGATTTATTTCTCTCCACAATATAACCAGAACCCCATTTTCCGGCTGTTGAGCCAAGCACTTTGCTTTAACAGTAAGCTTTGTTTCCTTAACTCTCTCTCCCAAAGGCCACCCTCTTCCTCACGGTGGCTACCTCTCAGTTGTGCCCAAGTTCATATCTGGACAGTTTCAGAAACCATGATTGCACTTTGCACAGTACTTCTCTTGCCTTTTAAATGGGAGTACTGTTTGGTTGCACATCTTTTTTCTAGAAACATTTTTACAAAGACAAAAACTTTGCATAATGCACTTAAAAAGAAGAACTTCATCTTGACGTTGTTAAGAATCACATTTTGTGAGACGAATCTGCCCAAATTTCCAGCTGGAACCCATCCCTTGGGAAGCTGTTGGCTGGAAGCAAAACCAATGCTGGGATAAATCCTACCCTCTGTGCCAGGACAAGCTGGGCGTCAGAGGAGAACGGTGGCACAGGGGGTCAGGGGGCATGATGCTCTCGACAGAGGATGCCGGGGGTGGGGGTGGGGTAAATGGCTTGGTACTACTGAGGCCTGCACTGGCTTCCCTGGCTGCAAATGATCACATACTGGGTGGCTTACAGTGACACATTCACTATCTGCGTGCTCTGTAAGTAAGTCCACCTCGGGTCTCGCTGGGCTCAAATCAAGGTATTGGCAGAGTTATGTTCCTTTGAAAGTGCCCAGGGAGAATCCATCGCCAGCTCCTGGAGGCCGCCTGGATTCTTTGGCTCCTTCACTCTGACTTCTGCTTCCATCGTCCCATTTTCTTCTCCGATTCCCCTGCCTCCCTGTTTTGTTTCTGAGGACCTGCATGATTACGATGGGCCCTTGTTTGGGTTAAAGTAACATATTCATGGGTTCCAAGGATGTACTTGCAGATGGATGGACTTGTTCAGGGGACTATGAGGATGTGTCTAGCATTAAAGGAAAACGAGGTCCTGAATAATCCAACAGATTCCCTGGATTTGTGAATATGGCTTTTCTGCTGGTGATGTCTTTGCAGAAGAAGGGCTGAGTTGCTTGAATCATTAACTCTGGGCACCTGCGAAGTTGGAGGGATGGCAGCTGTGGCCAGTCTCTGCAGCCACATACAGCTCTGCCTCTTCCCTCTGGGTCCGCACAACACACTTGCTCAAAAATGAGTGATTGCATCTCTGATTTCTGATGGTGGCTTCCTAGCGTCTACCATTCATCTATGCCTCCTGAAGGTCTTTAACATTTGAGTCTTTAAATCATCTCTTCCAAACTACATTTTTTGATGGCTGTTATTTTAAGCATCCCTGTTATGCCTGGATTAGAGACCAGAGCTTAAAAGAAGGAAGAAGAGTGAATTGAGTCCACAGGTGACGCAGGGCAAGCTGGGGATTGGATTGCATTAGAAAGGCTAGAGATCTTCAAAGAGGAGCTCAATGATAAAGCACACAGCAAAAATGTGTAAGCTGCATTTACAGATAAAATAAGGGGTCGGGGATAAAAGCCCATGAAAGCAGAAGGGGAAATATATAATGTACATTTGCAGATACAGGAAACTGTTGGGAGGCAAGCTCCTGAAAATGCAGTTGTGTCACTCCCTGCAGATACCCTAGACTTCAGCCTGATGGCTAAAACACTCACTGCTCAGTGGTGGTCAGAATGGAGATCACTGGCCATGGGATTCAGGCCTGCTTTCCTAAAAGACTGTGGTGACTGTGGTGAATTAATTGAATGTGGCTTAGCGGGCCAAAAGTGTCCAGGATTTCATGCCTCTATTTTGCTCTCTCTTTTTTCACTGAGATACAAATAGTTATGGGAAACAAAGAACTGGCAGTCAACATAGGGAAATTGAGGCACATCCAAATGCAGGGGGCAGTTTCTTCCATCGGCTCTGCAGGGATGGCGATATTGTCTTCGGGGGAACACTTTGGATTGAAGACTCTCTCTCTGGAATCCCAACCCTCAGAATTCCAGAGCTCTCCAACTTGGCATTTGTGATTTTTCTCAAAGCATGGGTTCTCTCCTCAGAATTATCCATATTGCGATCTAAAAACATCTTTACAGGGATTAAGCACTGATTTACTCCTTATGCTTTAAAGTGGGCAAATGTTAATAATGCAGTGATTATTTAATTCCTGGAAATATTTGCCTAATTTTCAGATTAGTTTCAGGGCCAATGGTGGTATTTTTAAATCATGGATCACTGAAAAGTTATTTGGAAAATGTAGTGAAAATGTTTCATTAGACACAAAAGAAGTTTATGTCAAAAAAAAAGGAGATGAAACCATGGAAAGTATAAATTGTGACAATAGAGAACATCATGTGTGTTCACAGGCTTGGAACATTTCTAATGTGATTATGCTACTGTGTTGTCAATCTCACTAAAGGAAAACAAGATGGACTTACTCAGTTTTGCATTCTCTTTCCATGTTGTTGGACCTAAAAAAAATCAGAGTGGAAACAACCAGATCCTGTGTAATCCAGGCAAATTTAAGGAGTAGCACTGCCAGACCCACACATGTTCCATGAGAAAAAATAACCAAGATATTGACATAGCCAAAAATCTGTGGCAAAAATTTTCCTACCAAATAGCTGTGCATTGAAGGAGTTTTTCATCGATAGTATCTGTACCCAGTACATCCGCATTTGTGTGTGCTAATCATGAACTGTGCTTGAATCCAGCAGGATCTATTTATTTCCAAAATTACTGCGTCTTGATCAAATAGGATTCATGTGTGCGTGTCGTACTGAGTAGACACACTGGGCCGGATGTGGCTCTTTTCCCTGACTGCCTTGATTCAATGGGATCCAGGCATTTTCCAACTGAGCAGCTGTGGCTTGGGGAGAATCCAGGTGTTTTTCTCACTAAATATTTGTGGGATTGGCAGGATCCTGGGTATTTCCTTTGCTTTCTCTTGCCTGGAATTAGTATACCATATACTATGTGTATGTATGTGTATGTATGTATGTATGTATGTATGTATGTATGTATGTATTTCAATGAACTTTGCTTTGTCCCAGGAAACAGATTGGCTTCCTTAACTTCATACAAAGAACAGTAACACCTAGAGAAGCATGAGCAGGATTAAATGCTATTTATCTCTTCCATTTTCTAGCTATATCCTTCATGCTGTCTTATACAAATACATGAATATTCTAAAATTTCCTTTGTGTAAAAGCAAGTAGATTGCCTTTCCACACTGAATAATTATCTGCCCAGGTGTTGCTTTACTGGACTGCGGTGTCACACCTGTTCTGACATCCCTTGTTATGAACCTGTTGGACTTGGCTTTGGGTTTGACTGAAGAAGTGTGTCAGCCTCCTGAGGTTTGGCAATGCATAGACCCTGTTAGAAAATGGTGTGGGTTAGGGTTTCCACATCTTATACAATATATAGGAAAGTTGGAAAGTGTTCAGAGAACAGAAACAAAATGATTAAAGGGTTGGGAAAGTAAGGAGCTGGGGATTATTTCATCTAAAGAAAAGTTTTCAGGGAAGGCAAGATGGGGAGGGTGCCAAAGGCAGAGTTGGGGAAGCCACATCTTAGTGGTTATATGGTTGAGCTGGTTTGATTGACTCTTATAGACCCTCTTGAGTCTGGTGGAGGAGGCAGGGAGAAGTTGACCTATTTGAACAATTACTGGGGAGGAGAATAAGCAAGATAGAAGAGAGAAGGGTGCCTTGAGAAAATTAGGTAGGTGTTATTTTAGCTAGGGATTCCATCTGACACTGACTTATATAGCACAGTCTTCAAAAGCAGACAACTTCAGTAGAAAGTTGATGAGTTCATATCCTGATAAACTCATCACAAATGCAAAATATCATATATCAAAATGCATTTGAAAGTCAGGCGTGGTGGCAAACGCTTGTAATCCCAGCATTTGGGAGGCTGAGACTGGAGAATCCAGGTTCATGGCCAGCCTCAGCTACCTAGTGAGGCACTCTGCAACTTAGTGAGACCCTGTTTCAAAAATAAAGAATAAAAAATAGGGCTGGGGGTATAGCTTGGAGATAGAATGCCCCTGAGTTCAATCCTCAGTACCGCAAAAAAAAAAAAAAAAAAAAAAAAAATGCATTTGAGACACCTAATGTTCTAAACCTCACCGCTTACCTTAACCTATGTTAAATGTGCTCAAAACATTTACATTAGCCTAGAGTTGGGCAAAATAATTTAAAAGTCTACTTTACAATAAAGTGTTTATCAATTGTATGTGATTATTTAATTAATAGAAATATCTGTCAAATTTTCAAATTAGTGAAATAACTTAGTGTTAAATATATGTAATTTGTTGGATACCTTCCTCCAAAAATGCTGGCGACATGGTTTGTTGTAGAGTAGGTTGTTAACCCTCATGGTCACATAGCTAACTTGACATCACTCGCACAGGGAAAAATCAGAATTCCAAGTTTGAAGTACAGTGTCTACTGAATTTGTATCACTTTTGCATCATCATGAAGTAAAAACATTAAAAATTGGATCGTTGTGAGTTTGAGGCCATCTATATATGTAACTCCTCCATTTAACTCCTAGATTTGAAATATGATTCAACATAGCATGTTTGAATGTACTTAATTCTAAGCCTTATTACCGTTATCTTCAATTGTATGATGAATTTCTGGTCTTTCTGGTATAAAGAAGTTACTGACGAGCTTTTCTCCACATTCCCAAAGAATTGGAAGAAAAAACAAAACAAAACAAAAAAACTATATGGCTATACCTGAAACTCACTAAGTGTGTAAAATTTAATTAGATTCTGTCCAGTTGAAAATTTATAATGAGTGTGTAGAATCAATTCTCAACAGCAAAAAAGAAAGAAAAGATAGTAATCTGTTTTATATGGTTTAGAGTTTATGGTAAGGAGGTGAACTTGGTTGCCTATTAAAATTCGTTTGATATCTAGGATTCTGATTTTTTTTTTTTTTTTTGGTGCACTACTGGGGGTTGATAACAATGGTGCCTTACCAACTGAGCTACATACCCAGTCCTGTTTATTTTTTTTATTTTGGGACAGGGGCTTGCTCAGTTGCCCAAGCTAGCCTGGAACTTGTGATTCTCGTGCCTCAGCCTCTGGAGTTGCTGGGATTATAGGTGTGTACCACCATCCCTAGCTAAGATTCTGGTTTTAAGAACCTAAGAATACAAAATATATATGGGTATTTAAATGCAGACAACACTATTAAATACTAAATCACCTCCACTTCTTAAAAAACTCTAGCACTACTTATTTATTTAAGTAATTGACTCATGAGATTGAGGTGCCTAGCAAGTCCGAAATCTGTAGGGCAAGGTTATAGTTTGGATCTGAAATATTCCCTAAAGATCTGTGTTGCGGGCTTGCTCCCCAGGGTGGCACTATTGGGAAGTGGTGGCACATTTAGTAGGTGAGGCCTAGTAGAATCTTAAGGTCATTTGGGATATGCCCTTGAAGGAGACTGTGGGACCCAAATTGCTTCTTCTTCCTCTCTTTGGTTTCCCAGCCAAGAGGTGAGCAATCTTGCTCTGTCACACATTCCAGCCATAATATGCCTTGCCCAAAGCAATGGGGCCAACCAACCATTGTCTGAAATCTCTAAAATTGTGAGTCCAATAAGCCTCTTCTCTTTATCAGTTAATTTTCTCAGGCATTTTTGTTATAGTGACAGAAAGCTAACATAGGTGGTTTGACACACACACAAGAAACTAGGCAAGAATTCTATGTTGTTACGTTGGGACAGAATATTCTCTTTTGCAGGACACTTCCATTTTTGCTTTTAAGACCTTTAACTGATTGAATGATGCCCACTCACATCATGGAGGGTAATCGCCTTTAAGTGTGCTGGTTGTAGATGTTAATCTCACCTAAAAATTACCTTCACAGTAACATCTAGCCTGGTATTTGGCCAAACAAATTGACTATAGCCTAGTCCATTTGACATGTAAAATGTAACCGTCACAAGCTCCAAACACTTTTGCACTCATATTTTTTAAGAAAGAGGACATGTGAATTGTAATCTTAAGGAGACTCACTGCTGTCCTGCACCCTCTCTCATCTTGACAGGGCCTTCCCCCTGGGGAGAGGATGGGAATAAACCCTTCATATTTCCTAAGACTCTCCTCACTCACTTTTAATTGACGAATTGTAATCATACATCAGTAAAAACATACATGCACACATCATCACTGGTGTATTCCCTCTGCGTCCCACCCTGCTCCCCCTCCTCCCTCCCTGTACCTGTTAGTGAGGTTGGTAGTGATACCTTCACATATGGACATAACATTATTTGAACTCTTTCCTTCCTCAATTCTCCCTTCTCCCCTCCCCTTTCCACCCCCAAGCCCTTTCCACTACTCTACTTGTCTTTCTCCTCATTTATCTGAAGTCCCTTTTGTTTTATATTTTCTCTGTAGCTTCCACATATGAGAGAAAATATATGACCCTTGATTTTCTGAGACTAGCTGATCTCACTTATCATAATATTTTCTGGTACCACCCATTTTCCTGCAAAGGACATAATTTTGTTCTTCTTTATGGTCGAGTAAATTCCACTGTGTGTGCATACCATTTTCTTTATCCATTCATCTCTTGGCAGACACCTAGGTCGGTTCTGTAATTTGACTATTGTGAATTGAGCTGCTATAAACATGGGTATGCATATATCATTATAGTATTCTAACTTTAATTCTTCTTGGAAAGATATCAAGGAGTGGTATTGCTGAGTCATGTGGTGGTTCCATTCCTAGTCTCTTGAGGAACCTCCATACTGATCCCCGTAGTGGTTGTACCAATTTACAATTCCAACAGTGTAGTTGATTTCTTCTTGCTACATTCCAAGTGGTTGCTCCCTGTGGCTCTTCTCCATTCCCATAAACATGCTATCTATCCAAGCTCCTCTTCCTTCAATTCTCCCAGGTCTTCCCCAAACTCATTACATCAATGTACTTATTTCAATGAAATTTCAGAATACAACCTCCTTAAAGAAAACTACAGAGAAAAGAAATGACCAATGGAGAGCTCAGTATATGATTAGTGAAGACCATGGATGCTGGAACAAAGCTGTCTAGGTTCAAGTTCCACTCTAACACTTACTACCTAGGTGACTGTGCTCATATGTTACTTGCAATGTCCTTGAACCCCAGTTTCCTGGTCTGCAAGATGGGGACGATAAGTATAATTCCTTCCTTAAAGTGTCAACATGAGGTGCTTGAACACTACTGTGAGTAGTTAGCAACTACTCTATTTAAATGAAGTCCTATAAGGCTGAGGACTATCTATGTCCTGGGAGAAAATTATTTTGAGGATGGACTACCTGTACACTAAAATCACATAATAGCAGTGAAGATCTGCCCCGAGCCTTTCTGTCCATGATAGTTTCTGTGATTGTGGGAATTTTACATATTACCTCTGTATATTCTCTGGGTGCTAAGAAGTCAGAGTTTGATATTATTGAGAATTCCAAAACAATTACACCCAAACTTCTCACCACATGAAAGAAAGCAAGAGAAGTACTTATTACTACGTGCTTTCTATTTGCCGAGCAACATACATGTCTCACTTAAGGCTTACACATCTTTATAAATTAGATAAATCATCTGTTTAGAGGAGGAAATGGAAACTTAACAAAGTTTATAAAGAAAGAGGGTTGCCAATTATACGGATTCTTCCCTCAAAATGGTCAGACTTTGACCTATTTCTTTCAGGCTATTGGCACCTGTATAATAAAATATTATTTTTCATATGAGAAATGTTTTTATTTCTTTTGCTTTACAAAGTAGAGTTATTAATTCTAGAAGGCTGCTCAGGATATTTAATGAAAGGTATTGAGAAGTGGATAGGAGACCTTGAGTTACACATGCTTGAATTGTAAAGCCAAAAAACCAATAAGAAAATAGATGTTTGAAGCACCTCGCTGGCTTTCCATTTGTTTCTAAGCTAAGCCACAATTTGCAAAGTATGTACTATAAAAGATACAGAAAAGGATCCTGCTTTTTCCTTTATGTTTAGTCTCAAATAAATATTTGAAAACAGTATAGTTTACCAAATAAGTTGAACAAGCTTAAAAATAAGCTCAAGAAGCCCCATAGGATGCTAAAAATTAGTACATTTGCAAAGATAGGATTCATTACTGTTAATTCTTATTTATGGCTTCATATCTCTACTTTAACAAACATATCCATCCACCTACCCACTAATTCAACCAACCATTTAGTCAGTTATCCAACACATATTTAGTGAATAGAGATGTACTATGTGTTGGATACTGTTCTAGGGGCTGGGATAAAGCAGTGCTTCAATTCATAAGAGGATTGAAATTGCAATAATCTAATCAATATGATAGATCAAGCAGAATTCAGATACTGATAGGTACTGCAAATGAAATGCAAGGTAAGACTATACCGCTTGTGGTGGAGGGGTTACTTGAGGAGGGGGAGAGGGGGGTCAGGAAAGACCTTTCTAAACAGTTGGCATGAGTTGAGACCTGAACGAGAAAAAGCAAAAAGAACCAGGGACAGAAAGCTCCAACAATTTAAAGATACCAAGATCAGACAGAGGCAGTATGGCTGGCTCCCGGGCTGCTGCCAGAAACAAGGATATTAAGGTGGGTAGGACCTTGTGTTTTAGGAAGGAGTCTGAATTATAATGCAAGTATAATAGAATTATATTGCGGTTCTTGGCAGGACATAAAATAGAGTTAGCCTTAAAAATGTCAATCTTCCAGTAATTCCAGTATTTGGGAGGCTGAGACTGAAGGATTACAGTTTCAAGGTCAGTCTCAGCTATTTAGGGAGAGCCTCAGTAACTTAGAGATCCTGTTTCACAATAAAAAATAAATTAAAAAAAAAAAAGGACTGGGGGTGTAGTGCAGAGGTAAAATCCCCTGGATTCAATTCCCAGTACCAAAAGCAAAGCAAAACAAACCAAAAGTCAATCCAGGTGCTTGGTGGAGAATTACTTTAATTTAATGCAAAGGTGGAGGCAGGGGGACTTTTAGAAAGAAGACTTACTAAATCTGATGGCTAAGGAGCCTTGATTGTATAAGGAAGTTGAATTATTTTTAATAATGTCTCTATTTACTTGCAACATATATGCTACATAGTAAATTGTCATTATTTTGTCAGAGGCAGGGAAGGTGCTATGGCAGTGGTGTAGCAAATATATATATATGTATATATATGCATATATGCCACTGAATATAAAAAGGCAATTTACTGGTGCTACTAAGAACCACTATGCAGGGCTTTTGGTCTTCCCTAAAGGACAGAACAGTATCTAGGAAATTAATTCTTCCTTCTGGCCGAAATGCAAAATTGCAGAAACCATTTGCTAAATATGGCTGGCCATTCTTACGAGGGTAGGGGCTCTTTCCTCAGAGCATACTTTATTAGAGGCCATTTATCAATTTCTGCCGATGATTGTGCATGCGCTTGTGGAGACTGGCATTTTCTTTGGGCTCAGCCAGAAACTAGTTTTGAAAGTGGGGTCAGTAGCGGCCCTGCCTGCAAACTTCCTTGCTTTGGGGCCACGGTGGAGGAGGAGGTCCATCCTCAGCCGCCTGCGCTTTCAGCCCATAAATCAGCGTCCTGAAACGTTCTGCAAAGGTTATGATGGCGCTGGATGCATAAACAAGGTTCACAAGCCGAATCTATTGTCGTCCTTCCTGGTGGCAGGGCGAAGCGACAGGACGCTCGCACGCCGCTGAGTAGTAGCGCGGCATAATAAAGCGTGGTTTGCACCATGTGTGTCACAGATTTCTTGAAGGTTTTTCCAAGTTCTGCCTTGGCCCCCGCTGCAGTCATCCTGGCCCCAGCTGTGCAGGGCCCTTTGACTTCATCTGTCCTTCCGCTGGGGATGAGTTTCTTTCGTCAAATGAAGAACACAAGTTTGGCTCCCCAAAGTGATTACAGCCCTCACTGTCTCCGCTCGGCCTGAGCCAAGCGTCAGGCCTGACGGAGGACGGTCAAGAGGACGTGGGGGAGGGTGCGGGGCAGACGGCGCATCTCACTCCCCCACCCGGCGCACTTGGCACCAAAGCCTGAGCAGACATCCCGCCTGCGCGTCCCCGACCCGCCAGTCCCACGGCACACGTCTCCCGGCTTTTTCCCGTCCGTTCCTCTCCCGCCCTGCAGCTGAGCGGCGGCTCGCAGGTTGGAGTTTGCCCGCGTGTGCGCCGCGTCACTGGCGGGGAGGGGACGGAGGCCGGGTCGGAGGGGGAGCTGCGTGGTCCTCTGCGCCCGGAGACGCCGCGGGGAGCAGCCGCCCACGGAGCAGCCGACACGACCGCAGCCCGATCTGCCCCTCCCTCTTCCCCTCCCGCCCGGCGCCCACACTCCTGGCCTCGCCGCCCTTACTCCACCCCTTCCCGGCCCGACCCCCATCCTCTCGGTGCGTGTGCGCTTGAAATAATTTCCTCCTTTTTGGCAAAAGAAATAATGCACCTGACTTTACCAGGGGGAAGCAACCAGCTGAGCAGAACAAGGCACAGATGTAAAAGGAATAAAATGAGAGAGAAAAAGAGATGAGGCTCGTTTAAAGACATCCAGGGGCTGAAGGAAGAGGTGGCTGCAGCCGCAGAGGCGGCTTCGAGCTCCCGGGTCTGCGCGAGCTGCAGGCACAGAGGATATTTGCAACAGTTGCAGATGCAGTCCTGGGAACTCCTGGGTTTGTTTGCCAAACAAAGTCTTTTCTTCTTTGGCGCAGACACTGAAGAGGTTCCTGGATTTTTCTGCGATCCCGCCACAAGCTGGCAGTTATCCGGGAGGCTTCCCAAGGAGCTGACGGAGAAACGAGCCCTGCTGAAAGGAGGATGGGCGAAGGGTGCCAGCGCCGCGGGGCTCCGGTCCCGAAGCGCCTCTCGCTCCCGGGGAGGAGAGGGTCACCCCGAGGGTGGCCGGGCGGCGGCCGCGGCGCCGGGGCGCAGCGTTCCTTGCTCGGGCTCTTCATGCACGCGTGGCTGTGGGCGGCCTCGGGCGCATCAGCCCAGGTCTTTAACCTCGGCCTTTCCGTAGACGAGGGTCTTCCTCCCGACACGCTGGTGGGGGACATTCGCGCCGGGCTGCCCGCCGCACAGCAGCAGGAGGGGGGCGGCTTCTTTCTGTCCGAGGACTCAGATGACTCCCCGCTGCTGGACGACTTCCACGTGCATCCGGACACCGGCATCATCCGCACCGCGCGGCGCCTGGACCGCGAGCGGCGGGACCGCTACAGCTTCGTGGCTGCCACTCTGCTGGGCGCCGTGGTACAGGTGGAGATCCGCGTCAACGACGTGAACGACCACTCGCCCCGCTTTCCCCGCGACTCCCTGCAACTCGACGTCTCGGAGCTGAGCCCGCCGGGGACTGCCTTCCGCCTGCCATGTGCCCACGACCCAGATGCGGGGCTGTTCAGCACACAGGGTTACACCTTGGTGCAACCGTCCAACCTGCCCAAGGACCCCGCGGGACCGTTCTTCCAGCTGCGCTACGGGACTCCAGGCCCACCGCCATCACCGCTGGAGCCCCTAGACCTGGTGCTGCTGCGGCGCTTGGACAGGGAGGCGGCGGCGGCGCACGAGCTGGAGATCGAAGCGTGGGACGGCGGCAGCCCGCGGCGCATCGGCCGCCTGCGCGTGG
Organism: Graphiurus murinus; assembly: GCA_004027655.1. Lineage (NCBI taxonomy): Eukaryota > Metazoa > Chordata > Mammalia > Rodentia > Gliridae > Graphiurus > Graphiurus murinus. Next base: position 56,578 of record PVLC010000141.1, read on the forward strand.
AGCTGCGCGTGCTGGATGAGAACGACAACCCGCCAGTTTTCGAGCAGGGCGAGTACAGCGCCGCCGTACGTGAGGACGCTCCGCTGGGGGCCGAGGTGTGTCGCGTGCGCGCCACCGACCGGGACCTGGGGCCCAATGGCCACGTGCGCTACGGCCTCCGCGCGCGGCAGGGCCCCGGGGTGGGCGGAGGCGGCGCGCCCCTGGGCGACGCGGCCTACTTCGAGGTGGACGAGCTGAGCGGCGTGGTGCGGGTGCGGAGACCGCTGGACCGCGAGGCGCAGGCCTGGCACCAGCTGGTGGTCGAGGCCCGCGACGGAGGCGCAGAGCCCGAGGTGGCCACTGTGCGCGTGTCCATCGCGGTGCTGGACGTGAACGACAACCGGCCTGCTATTCACTTGCTCTTCCTCACCGAGGGAGGCGCGCCCCGCGTCTCGGAGGGCGCCCGACCAGGCGACTACATAGCTCGCGTCTCCGTGTCAGACGCTGATGGGGACCAGAGAGAAGAGGCCGCCAGGGAGCTCGGCGTGGGCCTGGGCGGCGGGAGCGTTGCCCTGTCCTTGGAGGGCGGGGAAGGGGCCTTCTCACTGAGCCCGGGTGGCCCTCATGGAGTATTCTTCCTTTGCGTCGAGGGGCCCCTGGACAGGGAAAACCGAGATCTGTATGAGCTGCGACTAGTAGCCACCGACGCGGGGTCTCCACCCTTGAGCACCGAGGAAACGCTGCTGCTCTGGGTCGCTGACCTCAACGACCAGCCGCCTCGCTTCAGCCAGGAGCATTACTGGGCCTCGGTGTCCGAGGCCGCGGTCCTAGGCACAGCAGTCCTGTGGGTCAGCGCCTCCGACGCGGACGAGGTCGGCACTGATAATGCCCGACTGCGCTATGAGCTGGTCCAGCTCTCCCCTTTCTGTGACCCAGAGTTTCTGCCGCCCAGCGCAGAGTGTGGGCCATCATTCTCCATCAACCCTGAAAGCGGTGTGATCAGCACCCTCCGGACCCTAGACCGAGAGGTCCAGGAGGCTGTAGAGCTGAGAGTGGTGGCCCAGGACCTCGGAGAGCCCCCACTCTCAGCCACCTGTATGGTGAGCATCACCGTGGATGATGTGAATGACAACGAGCCCATCTTCCGGAAGCAGGTGTATAATGTCACGCTTGCAGAGCATGCCCCAGTTGGACACTGCTTTCTGCAGGTGAGTATATCAGGCCTGCGGGGCAACCCCAAGGCCTTGAAGGGATGGAGAGGATATGAATCTACCTAGGAACTCTGATAAGGGTGGTAGATCCTGGCGCCAAAAGCAGGCAGCATGGGCTGTAGTCCCCTTCTTACAGTGAAATGAATGTGTGCTTTCTGGTCATGGAATCTTTCTGTCAGGGTCTTGGCTATATGATCTAAGGTTTTTTCTATGACACTTCTTTGAAATTTGGATCTTGATTTTCCTCATGGGAGCGCAGTTATCTTCATGCTGGATACGTGTGTGTGTGTGTGTGTGTGTGTGTGTGTGTGTGTGTGAGAGAGAGAGAGAGAGAGAGAGAGAGAGAGAGAGAGAGAAACCTAAATCGATTTGGAAGGAACCACCTGTTCTAAACCAGATGAGGTGTAATAGGAAATGTGTCATATTTTTAAGCACCTTTCTGTGGCATCCTAGGGCATAAGATACTCCTCATAAATGAGCTTTTCAAACGACTAAGTGTATATCTTTAAACTTATACCACACCCCTTTTTCGATAATTATTTTTTTATTTTGAAACAGGTCTCACTGAGGTTGGCCTGGAACCTGTGATCCTTCTGACTCAACCTCCCAAGTACTGGAATCACAGGCCTGCACCACCCTGCATGGCTTATACTATGCCTTTTAATGTGGGTGTATTGCCTTTAAGCGCTCTTCCGATTTCTCCATCACGATCAGAATCTTGTGTTTCACCCCCTTCTAACCACCCCTCCTTATTACTTCCAATTTCTTATTTCTTATCTAATGTGAGGCAACCCAGTTTTCAAGGCTGATTTATTTTACTCCAGAATAACTTGAGTATATAAGTAAAGCCCAGACAGCCCACTGTCAATGAAGCTCTTAAGCTTTGCTTAGCCCCAAGCCTGGGTTGTTTTCAGACCTCTACCAAGAACTTCCTGGTTCTCAGTTGGGGGTTGACGGTTTATTCTTATAAATTATGTCTCAAATCATAACCTTTAGATAAATGAGTTACTACAATATTATAAAAACGAGTTTCATGTGTTCTCTCTTTTAGTACTTCAAGTGTGTGGGTAACAGTAATCTATCCCTTTCTCTGGTGCAATTGAACACTGAGTTATTAAAAGGAGGGCTTCATGATTAATTAATGCTTGTTGCTGAGGCAGGCAAATCTACAAATATCAGTGACTACCACTACCAAAGTGTCTGTATCTTGCAAATGGCCTCTGATGTGGTATATGTTGGCTGGTCATCCTCCATTTAAGATGGAGCTAGATTTGGGAATGACATGTTTTTCCACAAAATATTACATGAGCAAGAGCTCAGTCTACCGCAGAGGAAGCCAAGACATAGAGAAGAGCCTAAGGATGCCCAGTGTCCAATGATGACTTCTGCCTGGATTTCTAATAAAGTTGTTAGGTCAGGGGTTGGATTGGGTGATCTCTGATATTTCCTAGGAAGTTCCTAAGGATATTGGTGTGAAAATAGTTCCTAAGGATATTGGTGTGAAAATAGTTCAACATGGCTCCATTTGAAGAAAACAATCAGGATGGATTAATTGTGAATATTTTGATTGGAATCTGCCTTTATAGTTGTTTCTAAAATTGTGAGATTGGAAGCGTGACAACTTTTGTAACGGATCCATTATGGTGAGCCAAGCTTGGCTCAGCTGTAGAATAACACCTCCAACAATTGCACAAAACCCTTGTAGGTTGCTGAATTTGCTGCAGATAGTATTAGATTGTGCTGATTAGAATTTCTGGAAATTCCAGGAATCTAGCCCCTCAAGATTTGTAGGAGCCCTCTTCATCACTGGCCTCTGGTGGCCTCTCCCCAGCAGCTGTGGGAACTTTCTGTGTTCCACAAGCCCCTAGCTGACTCTGTTCTCTGACTTCCAGGTGAGTGTCACAGCAGTATTTTCTTTCTCAAAAAAAAAAAAATTTTTTTTTTTTGGTACTACTTTGCAAAAACTAACCTCCTCACCTAGCCCTAGCATCTCATGGCCTCTCCTCTTTTGGCCAAGGCTCTGTTTAATTACATTATCCATTATTTATAACTGTGCTTCTTTTGGCTGGCTCTAACAATTTTCCCCCTTTAGACCTTATGTCTATTCAAGTCTCTTTTGCCAAAATCAAACAGAAACAAAATGAGAAATAACAGGGAGGGGGAAAGCTCTCCTAGATCCCCTCTAAGGAGATAGTACGGTATCATCTAGTTTAAACCCTTGAACTTTTGAGATGTCTTGGTGATTGCTCTGCATCCACAGTCCTTGGGTTTCTTTCACTTTGGCTTCTCCTACTAGCGCCACAGTGCCACGCCCTCCACCCCAGTGCTGGCTGAACTCTTTCATACTCATTCTCATGTCCAGATTAGAACTTTCCCAAGATTTTACATATGAAGGAACCAGGGAATTAACCCAGAGTACAAGAACCATTAGCAGCCTGGGATAGATAAACTCTAGTCTCAAGGAGTTTCTATAATGTTCTTTATAGTTTAGAGAAGGATCCTCCCACGGCTTGGTCCTCAGCACTATTGGAAGGTGGTGGAACCTTTAAGAGGTAGGGCTTAATGAGAGGTCTTTAGGTCATTGTGTGCCTGTTCTCAGAGGGGACTGTAGAATCCAGCCCCCCACACACACACACTTCCTGACCATGAGGTGAGTAGTTTTGCTTTGCCATGTGTTCCTGCCATGATGTGCCAACACAGACCCAAAGCAACAGGACTAATGGGTCATGGCTGGACACCTGTAAAACTGAGCCCACCTAACCCTTTTCTTTGTAAGTTTCTTATCTCAGACATTTGTTATAGTAAAGGAAAGCTGGCTAACACAATTTTGGCAGGCACTAACCTAGAGTTTTTAATTCCTTGCTCCCAGGGGGAAAGCCCATACTTAACAACCCATCCCTCAGGAACTTCTTTCAGTCTCTTGATGTTTTCATGGTCTAGTTTTAGACAAAGAGGGATTTCCATTCTACAGACAGCCAGGGGTTCCCCTAGTTCTAGTGTCTGACCTGAAAGATTCCCTTTTCCTCAGAATACTCCTGAAAAGGCTAACTTCAATCTCTAGACAAGATCGCTGCTCTCCAATGGTGTGAGTATTTTTGCATTTTATTTCCATGTACATCAGATTCATTGCAGACTATTCTTCAATGCATTTGTGTGTGGGGGGTGTGGTTTTGTGGATGGGACCCAGGGGCATTTTACTTCTGAGCTATATTCCCAGCCCTATTTTACTTTTTATTTGGAAACAGGGACTCACTAAGTTGCAGAGGACCGCACCAAGTTGCTGAGGCTGACTGTAAACCTGCACTCCTCCTGTCTCAGCCTTCCACGCACTGGGATTACAAGCATATGCTTGTCATACATTTTGTCATACATTTTTTCATAGTTTGGAATTTTATGGTCCTGCTTATATTACTTCTCCTGTATTTTTATTTCCGTCACTTTCATGCTAACATACTTTCATTGTTTACCTCACATACATATTTATATAATGTGTATCAGCTCAGAATTTGTATAATTACATTACCTGTATATGTCTGTCTTATTTTGGCTCCTTTAAGTGGGCCCAACCTACCTGCACACATACACTAGAAGCACATAAAATTTCCACAGTAGTCATTTGCTTCCATCTCTGGGATACTTCTAAATCACCCATTAGTGTTCACCTTTGCTGGTTATCTAGTCTGTGTGGTATAATACTGTAGTTGCCAGTATATGCTATAGATGTCTTGGGTTTGGTTTGAGGACCTGCTTTCAGACTCTAGCTGGACTCAGACCTCACTCATTTTGAAATCCTTCCTCTCTCTGCCCCCACCCAATTGTTACCTAAGACCAATCAGCTGCTTCCTTTTCCTGCTTGGGGAACACAATCAAATAGTATTTTGATATGTAATAATAGGAGAGTCATAATCTAGGTCTGTGGGATGTATTGTTGGCTGTTGTCAATAGAGGACTTCACTGTTGCTTTGTGTAGTTCTTGGTTCTGGAACGAAAGGTGAATGGCATTACATGATAGAATGTTCATAGTTTTGAAGATTACAATTAGACTCTCTGCAGGGATGACAGATAATGGACAATGGGTTCAGGTATCTGAGTCTGAATCTCAGCTGTACCATTTACTAGTCACATTTAGTCATGTGACTTTGGACAAGGCCTCAGTTTCCTCATCTATAAAATATAGAAAGCGATAGATAGTGTCAACTTCATAAAGTTGTTTTGTAGATAATGAACTAATACATGTATGTTAAGAACAGTGCTTATAGTAAGTGCTCAACACATGTTCTATACTGTTAAATAGTAGTAAATCAGAAATCTGGAAACAATGAAACTACTGATAGTTTTTTTTTTAAGTAATCTGTCTTACACAGACAAAACAAAGACTAATAAAAAATGATGTTTCAAATAGATATTCTCAGCTAAGTGTAGTGGTTCATGCTTTTAATATCCAAACTTGGGAGGCTGAGACAGGAGGATCACAGGTTTGTGATCAGCCTCAGCAATTTAGTGAGGCCCTCTGTAATTTAATGAGACCCTGTTTCAAAAAATAAAAAATAACATAGGGTTGGGGTGTAGTTCAGAGATAAAATGCCCCTGTTTTCAATACCCAGCACCAAAAACAAAACAAAGCCACACACACACACACACACACACACACACACATACACACACACACACACACATATATATATGATATTCCCTTGCACTGAAAAATGGGAAAAGAAGCAGAAATAAGTTTAAATTTAAGGTGTGATGTATACACACACCTTAATTTAAGGTCACACACACACACACAGACAGGCAGTACATATATATGTATGTATGTATGTATACATATGGCTTCTGACAAAAGTTGAAATCTGTTGTTGCTGACTAGAACATTGTGACATGTCCTTATAGACTTGTCCCACCTTAAGAAAGGTTCAGATGACCTCTCAGTAGTGATTCTTTGTCAAAACAACAACAATGCAATCCACTCCAACAAAAGCACTCCACAGCCTTCAGGGGATTAGGTAATATGATCCAAGTTGAGACGAAGGCTTTGGCTTGATGGATCATTGGGCCTAGGGGCCATTTTGGCTCATTACCCACCAGATAAACTTAGTGCCTTATCTGTGCCCGTTCCCATATGCAGGGCATGGTTCTGGTCAGTAGAGTGTCTTATATTATGTTTTCAGTTACTACTCTTTGGGATTTTTAATTGAGATGGCATGAAATTAGTGAACACTGTACTTGGAATAAGAAAACCCTAATTCCAATTCTAACTCCACTATATACTATCTCTCAACTTTTCTGATCAAGTTCCTCATTCATAAAATGTGATTCAGTCGAAAAACACAGTGATGTAGAGAATAGATACAATCTATATCTCCTGATAGAAAGTGGTAGTTATTGTTAGAATTAAAGGACCCTGAAGGTGAAAACGTTTTCTTTATCCGGTACATCAGGGGATCTTCTGTTATGACATTTAATTTTTTATTTGCAACGTGTAATGAATGCATTCCACTGTAGCTGCAGGTGTGTGAGTGTGTGTGTGTGTGTGTGTGTGTGTGTGTGTGTAATGTATAATGCCATTTTAGGCATAATTGACTCCACAAGAGAACCACTTAGGATAAATTTTTGGAAATTGTGATCAGTAAGATTTCCTTTCTCTGAGGATTGAAACCTGACAATAAATTAATTTTAATAACAACTAAATACCAGACTTCTACTAATGGGCCCCTTAACTTGTAAATTATAAATTAAAATTGAGCAACAGTAGAAGTAATTTATACCTTCATAGCCCGTTAGGGAAATTATGCTAGACCATTTTTACAAATGCCAGGTTATTTGATTCTTGTTGAATTAAAACCTTCATGTAAGAGGAATATGTGCTTGATGGGGCAAGTAGATGATACGAACATCGTCATCACAAATAGGAACAAAGTCACAATCTATTCGGTCCATGGGGATCTATGGATTGGACTAAGCCCTGTGTGTCTGGTTTCTACAGAAGTCATGGGAGGTAGCTGTGAAGACATTGGGGGGATATAGCCCATGAAGGACGTGCTGTGTTTGCCAAAACAGTTTGACCTTTATTATTTAAAAGCAAATGGGAGATACAGGAAGTTTCTGAGTAGAGACTGATACATGTAAGGGAGAGTTTTTAGGGAGATTTGTGTTGATTTAAAGAATAAAAAGAAAGCAGGGAGACCAGGTGGGGACATCCTGAGACTTTTGTGCTAACACATATTTGGCTATGCACTAGGGGGATGCTAGTGAAATATGACAGAGAGGATGGCCTTGGAGGCATTGGAGAGGGACTGGGTACAGCTTGAATGAGGTACAAGCAGAGAAATGGTGGAAAAAGTAAAAAAAAAAGATGATGCGGTATTTTCAGTCTGGCTTAGTGGGAAGAATAGGAAAAGCTGGAAGTGATAGCTTTGGAGGAAAAATGCTCACTCAGCTGTGTTTGATATCTTGAATATGAATTAGTGGCCAGTAGCCCAGGAAAAGATACTCCAAAGACTGTTTAGATATTCAGAACTATAGTGAAGGAGAGAGGCCGGGGCGGGAGATACACACCTAAAGGTGACACGTGTGGAGGTGGTCATGGAAGCTGTGATCATGAAAATGAGGGCAGCAAGGGAAAAGTTGGTGGCTCAGGATGCTGATTGGGGAAGGCTCTTGTCACTCGGGGTGTTGGAGGGCGGGTCTCTGTGGTGTTAATGGTGTTTGCTTGTTCTCCTAAGCCCCATGGATCCCAACCCAGAGACACGAATTGCCATTTTAACCCATTTTCTGAGCTCTGTAGCCCTGCTTCTGAGATATTCAGCGGGGCCTGTCAGGCAAGGAGGCACACGTTCCATGGCTCGGCTAGCTTCTCGTGCCCTCCTTCCTGCCTCCTGTCGACCTGTAAGGTCCATCACATGCTCCGATGATGTTGATAGTCTTTCAGGCATTTTTTTGTTTGTCTGCATTATAATGGGTCATGCAGGCAATCTGGTCTTCCACAACCTCAATTACACCAGTATTGATGTATTTTACTGTCCCTTCTACTCCAGGGACTCTATCCCCCCAGAACAGGAGGTCTTGGATAACTAGAATCATCTAGACTCCATCTACCTCTTAGATCTCAACTCAAATCCCAGTCTCTGATCACAACTTTCTGGCCTTTCAACTTTCTCTGTCTTTGATTTGATATGCCTTTTGAACCTAGGTTTTTCTACTCTACTTTTTCTCTTTGGATATGAGCCTTCTTTCTTGCTTCAGTTCCTTCTCTGTCTAGCTGGGACTCCTTGATTCACCAAATTAACTTTTACTCTTTCATGCTTGTATATATCCCTGATACTGGATTAGTCTACCTATGTGCTAGACATGCTATATACCCTCTCCACACCCTACCACTGGGTCTGGGGAGGACTGCTGGAGTAATTCCAAGTGAACAGTTGGTACTACTGTAGGTGTGCTTTATCAATTGGGCCTTGTCTTTTGGTTCTGGGGATTCAACTGAGGGACATCCTACTTCCAAGTTACACTGCAGTCCTTTTCATTTTTTACTTTAAAACGGTCTTGCCAAGTTCTTGAGGCTGGCCTTGAACCTGCAATACTCCTGTCTCAACCTCCCAAGTACTGGGATTACAGGCGTGTATCATCATACCCAGCTGGCATAGCTTTTTAATTGCTTCTTTACCTCCTACCTTTGACTCTTTTATCCTCACGTGTTTTTCCCTCTCCTATTGTTTGACTTATGTGTAAATCCATTCTGTGGGTGTCTTGTTTCTGCTTGCTCCTCTGTCTTCCTCAGTGCCCTATAATGACTGATGTCCACTGCCTGCTGGCCCAGCTCTGCTTGGGTCTGCTTATATGTGAAAACTGTCCCACCAAAAGGAGAGAGTTTTGGAAACCTGTGTTGTGCTTTATACAGTGTGTGGTGTCTCTCCATAATGGTTTAAGAACCATGCTTTAGTTCTTGAGCAGAAGGGATTTTTTTTTTTTTTTTGCATCTATTGGTGTCAAAAAGTGAAGAAACTGTAGTTGTTAAAAGAATAAGAAGTGACTCGTAGGAGTTATTATTGCCCATTTCTTAATGTTAAATCCCCTGGTTGATGGAAACCATCAAATTTTATCTTTCATGTAGGAAGAAATGTTTGAATCATGTTAGGATAACCATTGGATAGATGAAAATGCCTTAGTATTGTTTATTACTTAAATAATTATGCTACTTTTCCTTTTTTACTGAATTGCTTTTGAGCTTACTAAGTGTGCTCTGTGTCTGCAGTAGGACACTATATCTTTCTTAACAACTCTGTTTTGAATTTCCTTTTTAAAAGGCCAGGCTGTTAACTTCATTTTAGATTTTACCATTTTCCCATAAACATGCAGATCTCAGATAGCCCACTGATGAAGTGTGTGAAAGCTCTTGGGTAGAGAGGATGGAAGAGGTTTGCTAGTTATTATTACTTCCAGGTGTCCTTGCTTTGGACAGAACAATGATGTAGGGTAAAAGCTTGTATTGTGGAACCAGAAAAACATAGACTTAAATTTTAGCTCTGTTATTTAGTAAATTGACCACAAATAAGTCCCTAAACTTTGTAAGTCTCACTTTTCTCATCCATCAAATAGGTGTGATAACGGGATGTACCCTACAATGTTACTGTGAGAATTCAGGTGATACGGATCCAGTGCGTATAGCAGTGACTGACTCATGGTGAACACCCAGGAAAGTGTATCATTATCAAGTGCATCTTCACTTGAGTTTTGATTAAAGCAAGGAGCTAAGAGAGTGTAAAAGAAAGAAATGTCAATCTCCTGAAAAAATCCAAATGAATTTTTGAATAGAGATATTATCCTGAACCTCAATTTATACTCTAGGAAGATACATTGTTTAAATTAATATCCGAGGATTTGATTACAAATGTAGTTAAGGTCTTACTAAGGGCAATTAAAAGCCATATGAACCTTGATCGCATCCTGACCCTTTGGGTTTAGAGACTAGGATGAGTTTTTGCAACACTATTTGTTGAAAAGGCTGTCTTTTCTCCAATGTATGTGTTTGGCACCTTTGTCGAAAATCAATTGGCTATAAGTGTGTGGATTTGTAGATTTGTTTCTGTATCTTCTATTCTGTCGCATCGGTCTATATATCTGTTTTGGTGCCAATATCATGTTGTTTTTATTACTATCGCTCTGTAGTACAGTTTGAAGTCAGGAACTGGGATGCCTCCTACATAGTTCTTATTGCTGAGAATTGCTTTAGCTGTTCTGGGTCTTTTGTTTTTCCATATGAAATTTGACTGATTTTTTTAGGTCTGTGAAAAAATGACATTGGTATTTTGATGGGGATTGCATTGACTCTGTAGATCACTTTTGGTAAAATGGCCATATCCATTTGTAGAAAAATCGAATTAAACCCTACCTATTACCCTGCACAAGAGTTACTTTGAGATGGATCAAAGACCTAGAAATTAGACATGAGACTTTGAAGTTACTAAAGGAAGGCATAAGTCCATCACTCCTACATAAAGGTACAGGTAGAAACTTCCTTAATAAGACTTTCCAAAGGTCAGGAAATTAAAACAAGAATTAAAAAATGGGTTAGCATTAAGCTAAAAAGTTTCTGTTCATCAAAGGAAACCATTAAAAGTCTAAAGAGAGAAGCTGGGCGTGGTGGTGCACGCTTGTAATCCCAGCATTTGGGAGGCTGAGACCGGAGGATCTGGGTTCGCGGCCAGCCTCAGCTACTTAGTGAGGCACTCTGCAACTTAGTGAGACCCTGTTTCAAAATAAAAAACAAAAAATAGGACTGGGGGTATAGCTCGGAGGTAGAAAGCCCCTGAGTTCAATCTCCAGTACCGCAAAAAAAAAAAAAAAAAAAAAAAAAATGTCTACAGAGAGGGCTTACAGAATAGGAGATCTCTGCTAGCTATCCCTCTGTTAGAGGACTAATATCTAGAATATACAAAGAACTTAAAAGACTTAACACTAAAAAAAAAACCCAATCAAGAAATGGGAACTGAACTAAATAGACACGTCAGAAAAGAAGAAATACAAATGACCAATAAATACATGAAAAAAATGTTCAATATCATTAGCAATCAGGGAAATGCAAATCAAAATTACACTGAGATTCCATCTAACCCCAATCAGAATGGCAATCATCAAGAAGTCAAACAATAAATGCTGGCAAGGATTTAGGGAAATAAAAACTCTTCTACACTGTTGGCAGGCTTGCAAATTAGTGCAGCTGCTAGCTATAGAGATCACTGTGGAGATTCCTCAGAAAACTGGGAATGGATCTATGATATGATCCAGCTGGTATCCCGGGTATCTTTCCATAAGTACTGAAATCAGAATATTATAGTAACATATACATATCCATGTTTATAGCAAAACAATTCACAATAGCCAAATTATGGAACCAACTTACGTGTTTGTCAATAGATGAATGTATTACAAAATTACGAAATATACAAACAATGAAATTCTTTTTTTTTTTTTTTTGAGGTACTGGGGATTGAACTCAGGGGCATTCTACCTCCGAGCTACATCCCCAGCCCTAGTTTTTATTCTTTATTTTGAAACCGAGTCTCACTAAGTTGCGGAGTGCCTCACTAGGTAGCTGAGGCTGGCCACGAACCCGGATCCTCCTGTCTCACCCTCCCGAATGCTGGAATTACAAGCGTGCGCCATCACACCCGGCCACAAACAATGAAATTCTACTCCATAATAAAGACGAACAAAATAGAGCCGGGCGTGGTGGCACACGCTTGTAATACCAGCATTCGGGAGGCTGAGACCGGAGGATCTGGGTTTGCGGCCAGCCTCAGCTACCTGGTGAGGCACTCGAAACTTAGTGAGACCTTGTTTCAAAATAAAGAATAAAAAATAGGACTAGGGGTGTAGCTCAGAGGTAGAACACCCCTGAGTTCAATCCCCAGTACCGCAAAAAACAAAAAAACCAAAAAAAACACACCAAAAACCAAATAATGTCATTTGTAGGAAAATGGATGGACCTGGAGGACATTTTGCTAAGTGAGATTAGCCACTGAAAGTGAAGGGTCATATGTTTTCTGTCATATGCAGAAGCTAGGAAGTAATCAGGATACCAGAAGGACTCCAGATAATGGAAGAGAAACTCCAGAGGAGCCAGGGGGATGGTCTAAGGGAAGGGGTAGGGGAGAGGGAAGATCAATGAAGGAATCACTTCTATGGACCTTATGTATATATGTGAGAATGCCAATGTCGGTCTCAAAGCCCAGTATGGGGAAAGGGGAGTGGGGAGGGATCTGGGAGAAAGCCCACCAAGTGCTCTGTGCATGTATGTCACCATCACTATGAGCTGCATTATGATGTGAGACTGTGAGGTACTAATAAAAGTATAAAAAAAAAAAAAGCCTAGGATGGCTAAAGTACTTCACTGTCTGGACTCTTCCCTAGTCCATCTGTGGCCATGTTTATCTGTTCCATAGCATATCTTACCCTGGGTGCTGCTCTTGTCTTCCAAGGTAAAGGGTGTTTCCTAAGAAAGAGGTACTGCCAGGCTTAGTCTTGTAGCTCTCTGTCTCAATCACTTTTTTATTGATTATTCTGAGAGCTGCTCCTTCCCATCTGAGGGTAGAAAAGGGGTGAAGGAGAGATTGAGATACTGTGAGTTTTCCTTTAATACAGAACAGTATCATTGGTGGCAGTGTCCTCCAATAAACGTCTATTGATACATACTACTTTGAGCATGGAATTAATAATGCCTTGGAATGATTTATCTACTATAGGAAATTTACTAACAGAAGAAAAGACATCAATTGAAACTTATCTGAGTCAGGCAGGGTGGCACATACCTGTGATCCCAGTTCTTGGGAGGCCTAGATGGGAAGATAGCAGGTTTGAGAAGGCCAGCCATAGCAACTTAGTGAGACCTTGTCTCAAAATAAAAAGGGCTGGCGGTGTAGCTCAGGGGAAGAGTGTCCCTGGGTTCGATATCCAGTATCAAGAAAAGAAGAAGAAGAAGAGGAAGAGGAAGAGGAAGAAGAAGAAGAAATCTGAACAACTCAAGTCAGTCCTTAACACTCCTTTTCTGAACTAAGGTGGGGGAGTTATTAAATATTATTACATGTAAAATGTGAATGTACAACCTTCCAGTAGTATTTTTATGTGTTGTTAAACATTTGGTATTTTGACAGCCCTCAGTCTATCAATCAATTATGTCTTTGTGCTTACTTTATGGAAATTAAAATTCATATTTTCTATTTTAAGTGAGTTGTAGTAATTTTTAATTGTTTTGTATTTACTCAGATGACATCACTCATTTATTTCATACAAAATCACCTGGCAAGAAAATACCTTCTCCTTGGTGCTTATGGGAAACGTTTTGTGGCAAAAAGCAAGAAAGACTGGTCACAGGGCTTTGTTCTCACCAGGAGAGCCAAGAGGAGAGACCGCACCAGAGCTCCAGGCAATTCCAGATCAGGCCAATTACTGAGCACTGGTTTCAAAAAATTCTGTTTAATATACGAGACTGTCCTCTACCATTAGAAGCTCTTTTGTTCAGATTACCTTGAAATTTCTTTTGTTCTTCATTTAAAGTAACTGTGTAGAATTAGCCATCATTATGGGTATGTTTTGAAGAGATTAAATATTATTTTTAGCCTTACTGCAAATGGACTTAGATGCTGTTTTAATTTTTAACAGTTGTCTAGCTAGACGCTTCTAGTGGTGTGTATTCCTCAGATTTCTACATTTGGAAACCCAGGGGAAGTTATTGTTTACATAGAGACTGACTTGTCTAGTTCCTAAAAATGTCTATTCTACAAGAATCGTTATGAGGTAGAGAGTAGTCTAAGCTGATGCACTGTTTACTCTCCTTTGAAGTATAGATTATTTTAAGTAGGAACTATTAAAAACAATACAAAGACTGTTCTGTTGCGTTATGCATAAACAAGAGCACAACATTTCAGTGGTGGCGGATCTGCTTCCTGGACTCGCCTTACAAGAATTTTTTATGGCACTTTTCTTTTGTAGAATCTCATTGTCATGCTTCTGCCTACCCTGCTTCCACCGCCTGGCCTCTCAGTGTCCGGCTGCATGGAGTAGAGGGGTGACAGGAAGGACATTTTGTAAATGAATGCTTGACAGTGTGCAAGGTGATTTGTTTGCTTGGTTGCCTTCAACATACAGATTCTATGATTATTGCAGTAGACTTTTAATACCACAAAATGAATTTAGGAAATGTTCCTTGAGTCTTGAATCTTACATATTGTAGAAGAAAGAATTTTTTTTTAACACAGTAATATTCACAGAGGAGTACCACTTTGCTCTAATCTATATTCATAATATCTTAAGGCTACTTTATTATTACTTCTTTCAGTGCATTTTAACATATGAAGTACAGTTACTATTTTTTTTTTTATAATTTGTGAAGGTAACT
>PVLC010000141.1:71263-82261 GCA_004027655.1 Graphiurus murinus
GTACTGGGGATTGAACCCAGGGGCATTCTACCTCCGAGCTACATCCCCAGCCCTATTTTTTATTCTTTATTTTGAAACCGGGTCTCACTAAGTTGCCGAGTGCCTCACTAGGTAGCTGAGGCTGGCTTCGAACCCGGATCCTCCGGTCTCAGCCTCCCAAATGCTGGGATTACAAGCGTGCGCCACCACGCCCGGCGATCTGTTCATTTTTTAAAAAATTGTTTTCCTTTCTGTTCTTTGGCTTGCATAGTGTGTGTTGCTTTATTCAAATTTGACATCATGGTCTCATCACCATTCTGTTGTTAAATCCATCTGACAATTTTTTTGTTACTATATTTTTTGTTTATAGAATTTCAGTCTTATTTTATTTGGTAGTTTCTGTTTCTCTGCTGATATTCCTTACATTTCATTCATTATAAGACTGCCTTCCTTTGTCTCATATGGCTATAATAGCTGCTTTAAAGGTTTACCTATGAATTCCAACATTTGAATTATACTGAGAGTGACCTCCTTTTTTGTGTTTCATAAATATGTTACATTCCCTAGTAATGTGTATAGTAAATAAGTTTGCATTGTACTTTGAACACATCATGCATGTTGTGTTTTGGGGGTCTCTAAAGTCTATCATCTTCTTCCAAATTGTTTTGATATGTTTCTTTTAGTAGGCAATTAACTTAATTGGACTGACACTGCCATCTCTGACTCTCAAAAACCAGTGCAAACCTCATTTCAGTTCTATTTTTTCTTAGCTCAGATGTTTGCCATCTACCCCACACGTATAGAGTGTAGGGGTCCGTCAGAAATTGGGGCACTTTATGTACCAAATTTGAAGCTTACCCAGAGGACATTTCCCACCCTATGTGACATTTCCTTCCAATGGCTATGGAAGGCTGTTTAAGTTTCTAAGACAATGTATTTCTGTTGTAGCTTTAGTATGAATGATATGATCAGATATGTGTTACAGATGATTTTGAAAGAATGTAATTATCAAAAGAAATGTCATGGTGCCCTGACAGATGCCCACACTCAGGTCACCAGCAAAAGGAGAAAGAGAGAGAGAGAGGGAGGAGGGGTGAAAGGAGAAAGGAGGGTAGGTTTTGGTAGATGTGTACTTGATCAAAACCAGAAGCAGATCTGATGTTTCCTTTAATATCAATGAGATAAAGATGATTAAGACTTAATAGTAAGAGCCCTTTCAAAATAAAGCCTGTAGAATTTACTGTATTTATATTGTATTGAATGGCAGCTATTACTCATAGCAGCAAAGGTTTACTGGTTCAGTGTTTCTTGGACTAATTAGTGTTACTAGTAGTAAATGTTAACAGTTTAAAATCATGTCAGTATATTTCAGTTTCAACCAGGGAAAAATAATTTAGTATCATCATCATTTTAGAATTTTGGTTGAGCAACCAATAATTCTTCATGAAAAACTAGAGATAGCCGGGCGTGGTGGCGCACGCTTGTAATCCCAGCATTCGGGAGGCTGAAACCGGAGGATCCGGGTTCGCGGCCAGCCTCAGCTACCTAGTGAGGCACTCCACAACTTAGTGAGACTCGGTTTCAAAATAAAGAATAAAAAATAGGGCTGGGGGTATAGCTCGGAGGTAGAATGCCCCTGAGTTCAACCCCCGGTACCGCAAAAAAAAAAAAAAAAAAAAGAAAAACTAGAGATAGAAACCAATTCCACGAATTAACTGAAAATATTTCCCACCATATTGGGTTCAGCTGAGTCATGTAGGAAAAGTCATGTGCCGTGACCCATTTGGGGAAAATCCGCCCTCTCCAATACAAAGAACCACCTAAGATTGTTACAAATCACTGATGGCAGTAGAGGGTGGGCCCGTTGGGAGCTAATTAGGTGTAGATGAGGTCCTGGGGGTTGGGTCTACATGTTGGGATCAGAGTCCTTAAAAATAAGAAGAGCAAGCTGGGCGTGATGGCACATGCTTGTAATCCCACTACTTGGGAGGCTGAGGCAGGAGGATCGAAGGTTGGAGGACAGCCTCAGCAAGTAGTGAGACTCTCATCAACCTAGTGAGACCCTGTTTCCAAATAAGAAATAAAAAATCAGGCTGAGGCTGTAGCTCAAAGGTAGAATGCCTCTGGGTTCAATCCCCAGTACCACAATAAATAAATAAATAAATAAATAAATAAGGACGAGGGCAGAGTTTAATCTCTTTCCACCACATTAGGACACAGCTAGGAGGAAGCTGCAAATCAGGAAGCAGGACCTCCCCAGAACCCATCCACGTGTGCACTGTGAACTTGTTCTCCAACCTCCAGAATCCTGAGAAATAAATATCTGCCATTTAAGCCACCAGTCTGTGGTATTTTGTTATGGCAGCTGGAGCTGACTAAGATACTCTGGTTCTTCCCTTTGTGTGGAGTGTGCGTCCTGTCCTTTCTACCATGGCCACTCCACCCAGCAGACTCTTACATGTTCCTTAAAAATATCACTCCCTGAGATGGGTATGGTGGCACACACCTGTAATCCCGGTACTTGGGAAGCTGAGGCAGGAGGATTGCAGGTTTGAGGACAGCTTCTGCAACTTAGCAAGACCCTCAGTAACTTAGTGAGACCCTGCTTCAAAATAGAAAATAAAAAGGGCTGGGGGTATAGCATGGAGGTAGAATTCCCCCATGTACCAAAAAAAAAAATAATGCCAGTACCAAAAAATAAAGATTAAAAAAAAAATGACTCCCTTAGGAAGCCTTCCTAGACCATCTGAGCACCCTACTAGTTAACTCTTCATAATATAAACACCCATAGATTATACACATTAGGCAATAAACCTCTTTTGTATGTAGCACTCCTGGTCCAGGTGACTGTTAGCAGCTACTTCCTCACTCATTATAAGTTTCATGAGACAATGGCAGTGGCCCTATCTGTCCTGCTTATTGGTAAGTGCTTACTATAATGCCTAACACACAGTATCAGTAAAATGTGTTCAGTGATAAAATGGTGTGATCTGCATAGTGTCCTCATAATTGAGTGTTGACAGTTTCAGGAACTAGGCATATCCTACAGGGCGACATTGAGGTCTGTCTAAAACCAGGCTCTTAGAGCTTTCTAAAGGCCTTGCTGTCATCAAAGTATCTACCATAAACATTATCAAACAGTGAGACATTTAATAACCTTTTTTATGCAGCAATTTACTACCAGACAGATCTTTTCATTTCATGTGAAAAGCATGGTCTTTGTCAGTGCCTCTTTTGTACTGTCATAATATGGAGCTATGAACAGTATATGTTAGCAGAAATATTACTAGAGTATTCTTGTTTCCTAAAGGTTTTGAGTTAACAATCTGTTGTATGGTTTTTTTTACCCTGTCTTTATAAGGCATGTGTATCAATTATTACAATAAAAAAAGACAAAAACAACAGAAAACTGGGTAGCTAGCAATAGATAATAAGATAGCAATATTTTAACTTTGTATTTGATTCTATCTTATTCTCTAACTTGAAAAATAAACAAACCAATTCAAAACTTTAAAAAGGAATAATTATAGAAGATATATTTCCGTTCACTTTTGGAGGAATGCCAATAATTGTGAAGTACTTTCCCAAATCCTTTTAAGTAGAATATGAATTGACATTAATAGTTATGTGCTCAGTGGGAGTCAGCAAGTGGATAGAGTACTATTTGGCTCTGCATTTTTTAAAAATTTAAATTAATTTTAACTAAGAATTTTACCCATTCATGGGGTACCATGCAATGTTTTGATACATGTATATATTGCATAATTTTTTTTTTTTTTTTTTTTTTGCGGTACCGGGGATTGAACTCAGGGGCATTCTACCTCTGAGCTATACTTCTAGCCCTACTTTTTATTCTTTACTTTTGAAACAGGGTCTCATTAAGTTGCAGAGGGCCTCACTAAGTAGCTGAGGCTGGCCGAGAACCCGGATCCTCTGGTCTCAGCCTCCCAAATGCTGGGATTACAAGTGTGCTCCACCACGCCCGGCCATTGCATAATGTTTAAATCAGTCTAAACATACCTCTACAAACATCATTTCTTTATGACAAAAACAAAAAATACTTTCTTTTAGCCTTTTGAAATGCACACTAAATTGCTATTATCTACCGTCACCTCCTGTGCAGTGCCACACCAGAGCTTCTTGCTTCTATCTAATTGAAACTTAGAACCCAGTGACTAAGCTTTCCCCCTCTTTTCCTCCCCATCTTCTCTCTCCACCTCCAGGAGCCACTATTCCACTCTCAACTTCTTAAGAGATCGACTTTTTAAGAATTCACATATGATTCACAACATTCAGTACTTGTCTTCCTGTGCTTGGCTTACTCCATTTTAATGATCTCTAGCTCTGTCCGTGTTGTCACAAGTGAGAAGATTTTATTCTTTTTATGGCTGAATAGTATTCCATTGCGTATATGTACCACATGTTCTTTATCCAACCACCAGTTGTTTCCATTTCTTGGCTATTGTGAATCCTGATGGAGTGAACATCTTTAGTCTCTTTGACATACTGATTTCATTTCCTTTGGATATATACCCAGTAGTGAGATTGCTGGATAATATGGTAGGCCTTCCTTCCTTCCTTCCTTCCTTCCTTCCTTCCTTCCTTCCTTCCTTCCTTCCTTCCTTCCTTCCTTCCTTCCTTCCTTCCTCCTTCCTGTACTGGAGATTGAGCCTAGGGGCATTTTACCTCTGAGCTACACTACCAGCCCTATTTTATTTTTTAACTTTCAAACAGAGTCTTGCTAAGTTACAAAGGGCCTCCTTAAATTGCTGAGGTTGGCTATGAAGCTGCAATCCTCCTCTTTCAGTCTCTCAAGTACTGGGATTGTAGGCATGCACTACCACACCTGGCTTGTTTTTAGTTTTTTTGAGAAACCTCTACACCGATTTTCAAAATTCTGGACTAATTTATATTCTCATCAACAGTGAGCAAAAATTTTCTTTTCTTCATATCCTGGCCAGCATTTGTGTTGATAACCATCCTTACTGGGGTAAAATGATATCTCATTGTGGTTTCAATTTGCATTTATTTGATTATTAGCACTTGTCTCTACATTTTATAAGCTGTGTGCATTGAACCTCATTTGATTCATCTAGAGAATGGGATAAAAATATATACTTTGAAGGGTTATTTTGCAAAACAAGGGTAATATATTTAAAGCTTTGGTACATGAAAGCACTTAAAAAGTTGCAGCTCAGCTGGGTGTAGTGGTGCATGCTTGTAATCCCAACATTTGGGAGGCTGAGACCGGAAGATCTGGGTTCGCAGCCAGCCTCAGTTACCTAGTGAGGCACTCCGCAACTTGGTGAGACCCTGTTTCAAAATAAAGAATAAAAAATAGGGCTGGGGGTATAGCTCAGAAGTAGAATGCCCCTGAGTTCAATCCCCAGTACCACCAAAAAAAAAAAAAAAAAAAAGTTGCAGCTATTTCTTGCACATGAAGACATAGAACCTTGACCAAACATTGTTCCTAGACTGACTTTTACTAAACGGGGTAATTTTGGCCTGAAGCAGTGTGGGAACCATTTACTATGCAAAGGCAAATAGAATGTGAGCCCTCTCTCTGCTGCATTAATTTCCCTTATTCACATTGATTTACTCTGCTTGTCCTAACAAATAACCAGCTTGGACCAGGTCATAAATGATACTCCCTAATCCAGAGAAAAACTAATTTAAGATATGGCAGCACTAAATGAAAAATGTGTGCCTAATTTATTCTTTTAAGATTTCGGCACTTTAAGCTTATCAACTAAATGAATCTATTCTTAACTTTATATGGCTCTCCAAGGATTAATTTACAGCCTTGATGGGGGAACTCTGTAGAGTTCTTTTGATACTTGTATTGACTGATAAATTTTAACTTCCAGAGCTACTCTGAAATATCAACCTTTCAATTTAAGTTGCAATTTTTTTTCTCCTTTCTGATTTGGTTTGGTTCAATAGGTTAAAGTTAGAGTAAATATGTGAGTTTATAGAAATTAAGTACAGTTATTTTTTGATATTTATAAGGAATATAGAAACTGTTTATTTAATTCCCTTGCTAAAAATAGCTAATGTGGTAATTATAATAAGGTAATAGTTTTTAAAAGTAGTAATATATTAATTTCATTATAATTGGGGTATCAAAATAATGTAAATGGCAACAGCTTTCATCTTTGTTGTTCTGCTGATTTGTAACTTAGAGAAAACTAAAAAAAAGTACTAATATACAAAATTCATTCCTTAATGAACATTTTCCCTACAGAAGAAAACGTGATCACAATAATAGCTTGTAATAAACATTTATTAGATGCTACTGTATGCTGTGCACTATTCTAAGACATCTTCTGGGTTAATTAACTTGTTCCATTCTCACAACACTTGTGCTAAACATATTTCGATTATCCTCATTTGTGGACAAGAGGTGAGGTTTCTGTCCACTGTTCCCCATCTGGTAGGTGGCAGAGTGGCGTGGCTTACTCTGGAAACTTGCTGAGCTGAAGACTTGCATGGAGAGAGTTCACTGGAGGCGGCTCCTGGGAACACCACTTGGAAAGGTGTGAGCAACCCAGGGCTGGGCAGAGGGAGGGTGAGATGGACTCAGAGGAGGGGCCTCAGCTTGGCTTAGGGAGCACTGGGCTAGAAGTGCCCTTCAGGTCTGCCCTGAGTTGAGTCCCGGGGCCCTGCCTTGGGTGAAGCTAAGAGAAATTCTTAGGCAGATGCTGGTAGCCAGCTGAAGGAACAAGTGCTCCAGGCTTGAAGGCAACTCCAGTGGGGCACTCCACCATCCACATAGCCCGCCTGTGCCTGCGACCTTACTTGAAAATAGGGACCCCGCAGACATGATTAAGGCTCTAGGGGTAAGATCATACTGGATTTAGGATGGGCCCTAGTTCCAGTGACCGGTGTCCCAAGACTAAGGAAAGAGAGTTTGAGATGGAGGCTGAGCCTGGAGCTGGGTTGCTGCCAACCAAGACATGCCAGGAGTCCCCAGAGTCTGGAAGAGGTAAGGAAGGATTGCTCCCCAGAGCCCTCAGAAGGAGTGTGGCCCTGCTGGTACTTGATTTCAGATTTCTGGCCTCCAGAAATGTGAGAACACATTTCTGTTGTTTTAAGCCAACTAATCGGTGGCACTTTATTATGGTAGCCCAAGAGAATGAGTGCATGTCTTGTGCTTCTGGGGCCCGTTTCTTCCTATAAGTTCATCCCACCTGAGGATTGCTTCCCTGGCATTCTAGCTGGTTTCCTTTCCTGGGGAATCTGAGCCAGAAGATACCCAGTGCTGCAGATGGCTTTGGGACTGCAGCTGGTACTCGCGACCTCTCTCCGTTCCCCCTCTGGAGCCCTCTGGCTTCCCTAGCACTTCCCTCGTTTCCATTCCCAAGGTGCTGAGCCCCAGGTCACCCTGGCCCTTCTCAGGCTACATCCACTGCCTTTGTCTCCTTACCACCCAGACTGGCAAAGCCACACCAATAAATGCCTCTGCATATCTCCAGGTGCAAGCCAGTCCTGCCCTGTCTATGTTGGATAGTATCACCTCCTCCTGAGCATCCGAGGCAAATGCTCCTGACAGGGTGGGAGCGTCTTCCTCTTCTGCTGGCCACTGGGCACAAGAAGACAGAAGTGGCCAGACGGCAGCTTCAGCTGAGTTGCTGTGTCCTGTGGGGACCCGTGTCACACCTTGGGAATCAGGACCCATAGATGTGCAGAGCCCAGAGCTGTGGGTGGCCAGTGTTTTTCTTACTTAGACTTGGAGTGGTCAGCAGAACCAGGGGCACTTAAGGAAAGCCTTGGGAGCAGTAACTGTGAGAATGAGAGCCCGCATGGGCTACTTTCCTCATTGTAGGGGCTCAGGATGGGTCCCGGACTCCAGCACCCCCTTCCTACTAGGTTGCCAGGTACTTCACAGGGATTAATTTCACTTAATTATTACATTGAGTTAGCTGGTATTTTAAAATTTGCATTTCTGTTGAGTGGATTAGCAAATTTCTTCTTTTGTTTTGTTTCATTTTCGTGGTGCTGAGGACCAAACCCGGGGCCTCCTGTGTGTTAGGTGAGAGCTCAGAGCTCGCTCCAACCCCAGCCCTCAAATTTCATTTCCAATTGAAGTGCTTTCACTATAATGAAGCAAACTTTATTAGTTGTGAGAGCTTTCATCATATGTGCACGTATGAG
This sequence comes from Graphiurus murinus, assembly GCA_004027655.1. NCBI lineage: Eukaryota > Metazoa > Chordata > Mammalia > Rodentia > Gliridae > Graphiurus > Graphiurus murinus. The sequence goes on from PVLC010000141.1 coordinate 79,397, forward strand.
TGTGTTGTGAGCAAGGATGGATAATCTCTGAATCCTACATACAGTAGTGCACCATAGAACAGCATTTTAATCAAGGTCACACCACTCATACCATGGCAGTTCCGTAAGATCATATGGAGCTGACAAGTCCCTTTTGCCTATCATAACATCATAGTGCCACACACTATTCAAGGTGGTGATGCTGGTGCAAACAAACCCACGGCACTGCCAGTCTTATAAAAGTATGGCACATACAGTTCTGTACATAGGCAAGACTTGGTAATACTAAGTGGCAATGTCACCTGTTTATGTATTTACTATAGTAGGCTAGTAGTCTGGTTTTTTGTTTTTGTTTTTGTTTTTTTGTGGTACTGAAGAATGGACCTCAAGGGTTTTTAACTTTGAGCTACATCCTCAACCTTATTTTATTTTGAAACAGGGTCTCACTAAGCTAGCATGGCCTGTCCTTGAACCTGTGACCCTCCCGTCTCAGCCTTCCAAGTACTGGGATTACAGGAGCGCACTTCTCAGAAGGTGTCCTAGCATTAAGAGATGTAGGACTGTATTTAATATCAGTTTTAATATCCAAGGCAGTTTTTACAAAGTCTTCATTCTTCTATTAATGTTAGCTGCTCATTAAAAATAAATGTTATGAAATGAATTTAACTTTAGACATTTTAGTGAGAGAGTAAAAATCTTTCTCTTGTGGTCAGTCTTTGTGAAAAATTTCCTATAAATGCTGTGCATGGCAAAACTTTAGGGGAAAAGGAGACATTCTAGTATGCCAAAAAGAAGTTTATTTTAAAAACTGGCCTAAAATACACCTACCACTTCAGAATATGTGTGACTGCTCAGCAGTTATGCCAATTTAATATGGGTAGTACCTGTGTAGCTCAGATTAGAATGATTGAAAAGCTGACAGTTGTCTCTAAAAATATGACAGAGTTCATCTCGTGGATGCTTTTATTATTATGAGATTTAGAAAAGAGCAATTGAAGCCAAGATTACTTTCATAGATTGTCCTGTAATCACAAAAGTGAGACTTGGAAGACATCTCGGTGCAGAGAATTACAATCAATGTCGAGGGGATAAAATATAGAAGAGAAAAGGGCCTTTTTAAACTGTGGATTATTTACATATGTGTGACACTGTTGACAACAGGCCAAAGAGCTGCTCTGTGGTTTCATGTCCTGAGGCTTTGCTGTCATGTTAATTAATAACTCCTTGCAATTCAAACCACCGTCTTTGCCCAAAGCTGTACTTTAAATAGCAAGTTGTTTTTGCTAGAGACTAACAGGACATAAGGCATACAATATTTGTAATAGAGTCCTTAACGCTATCACTGTTAAAATAAGAACATGATTACATTTTTCCATCTTAAAGTGCTGGCAGCATTCAAATCACCAACCTACATGTGTAACACCTTCGAAATCTGGGCTGTAAGCATTTCTAGTCTGCTTCTGCTTGCGTTTTTTTTTTTTTTTTTCTCCTACACCTTTTGTGAAGATTTGGCGTAGATTTGCATGAATGGGAATCACTTCCAGGGAGTTCGGTCTCAGGCTCTAAAGCATTCTCTAAAGTTTAGAGAATGGAAAAGACACAGAACAAATGCTGTGTGTGTGACCTTAATGTGGCTTCAGTTCTGGGAGGGGCAGAGGGATGGTTCCCTGGGTTGGTTGTCTTCAGAGGATCAAGCATATGTGTCTCAGGAGGGTCAGTGGATATTAAATTTGATACTGAATTTATTAACTGAGAAGTAGAAATTATCTGTGACTGAGGACAACCAGGAAGGTACTAAGATAAACCATTTCTAACTCAATTAGAAACATAACTCTTTTTACAGCTGACCTTGAAAATAAAGGGAGGCGTCGTTTGATCAATAGTGGGAAGCCTTTCACGACAGTTCCTCGCATGTTGTGATATGAAAAGAGCATTATGAGAAACACATTGTTTTAGAAAACTATAATGTATTTCAGACCTACGCTGGAATAAATAGCACACATGAGCCTTAACAGATGCAAATAATCGGGAGCAATCTTTGTATGAGTAATTGTGTCGATTGTGGAATCATTCTGATAAAAAACAAAACAAAACTGGGCTGTCAGAGATACTGTGGACTTGAAACATTTTTAACGTGTAATTTTTTAAGTAAGTCAGTGTGTCCTGAAGCCACATGGCAATGGTTATAAAATCTAGGTGGCACATAAATAAATAAATAAATAAATAAATAAATAAATAAATGATGTTAAATTCAGGATCCATAAACAGAAACCATTTGTAGGGTTCTCTTTAAGAGTCACTGTGAAGTGTCTGGCATAAAGGAAGTTATTTATTTTGGGGGGGGGGAGTGGGCAGGCGGAGGGCTTGTGGTCAGACTCAGAGCCTCCTGCATGGTAAGCATGCAGTGTACCTCTGAGCTCCATCCCCAGCCCCTAGAAGGTGAGTTTTGATGTTTTACTGCATCTGTGGCACAGCTGCAGAAATCCAGTAGATCCTTCTCTAGGTTACTTTTCTTCATTTTTAAGTGTGGTTGCCCAAATCCAAAGTTTCCATGAAGCTCTACCTGTAGCAGAAAAACTACTAGTTAACTTTAACCAAGTATTACAAGGGAAAAGTGTGGTGGTACTATCTCTTTCCGAATTTTAATTCCCACTGTATTAAATTTTGAACCGGTGGGGGAGATGCTTTGAAAACCTAAACTTAATAAATCTAACCTAAATATAGATGACATTGAGACTTTTAGAACTTTTCCAATAGGGATGAGGGTGTAGTTCAAAGATAGAACACCCCTGGGTTCAGTCCCCAGTTACTTACACACACACACACACACACACACACACACACACACACTTGTGGCATTAAAACTCTGCCTTAAATAAACCACTG
>PVLC010000141.1:82361-295592 GCA_004027655.1 Graphiurus murinus
CATTCGGGAGGCTGAGACCGGAGGATCCGGGTTCGCGGCCAGCCTCAGCTACCTAGTGAGGCACTCCGCAACTTAGTGAGACTCGGTTTCAAAATAAAGAATAAAAAATAGGGCTGGGGGTATAGCTCGGAGGTAGAATGCCCCTGAGTTCAATCCCCAGTACCGCAAAAAAAAAAAAAAATAAATAAATAAATAAAGAGTAACTGGAGTCTTCAAAAGGGTTGAGGGGGACATTATATGAAGAAATAATGGCCAAAATTAAAAAAAAAAATAAATAAACCACTGGTGTCAAAATCTTATATGAGGAAATATTAGAACTAGCTGACAGGTATTTCCTAATATTATCCAGAGCAGTTTGGTTATTGCTAAATAGTAAACGATTCCTTTCTTTCTCTCTCATCTGTTCCTCTATCCTCCCCTTCTTTCATTCTTTCTTACAGTCACTCATTCATTGTCATTCACTTCGTCCATTCACCTAGTATTTGTTGGCTACTGTTTATGTCCCTGGCCTTGTAGACAAAGGTGATACAAGATACAGCAGGGAATGATTATTAGGGGTTGTTTTCTCGTAGGCAAAGACAGAAAATAAGAGTGATAAACAACAACAACAACAACAGCAGATTGCAGTAAGAGCTATAAAGACTATCAAACACCATGATGCTCCTTCAAGGAGGGCAGGAAGGGACAGACTCTCCAAGAGAGGAGGGCTGCACTGACATTCCCTGGGGAGGAGCACTGCAGGAACTGGAAGCACAAGGGTGCTGAAACAAGACTGCAGGCATCTAGCTGTGATCAAGGCACACCTGGAGACCAGTGCTGTGGCACCTCATGGTCCAGGAGAAGAACAGGAGAACAGAGAGGCAGGGCCAGGTCATGCAGGGTATCATGGAACATGGTAAGAGGTTTGGAGTTCTTCTGATTAAACTGGAAGGCATCAGAGAGTTCTGAGCAGGATGATGACTTGAAATCTCATGAATATGTATTTAAAGATGTTGCTTTAGCCAGGCATGGTGGCGAATGCTTGTAATCCCAGTCCTTGGCAGGCTAAGACCAGAGGATCCATGTTTGAGGCTTCTTAATGAGGCTCTCCGCAACTTGGTGAGACCCTGTTTCGAAATAAAGAATTAAAAAAAAAAAAAAAAAGGACTGGGGTGTATCTCAAAGGTAGAATGCCCCTGGGTTCAATCTCCAGTGCCACAAAAATGAGTGAATGAATGAAATGAATGAATGAATGAATGAATGAATAAATAAATAAGTTGCTGTTGCTGAGATTGTCATTTCCGACATTGTAGAACATCCCTTGCTGATATAGTTGAGAAATTCCTTTTGAGTCTCAATATGGTAGGAAAAGTTTAAAACATTTTAAAAATCTTACTTCTGAATTTTGTAACAATGCCATTCTCTAATTGATTTCTTGTCTAGGAAATTCGAAGTTGATTTGCAGCTTTCCTCTAGTAATTATGCACTGTCACATACTACTGCATTGAATACATCTTTTGTAAGATTTTACTGACAAAGAAAATCACATATGGTGTCCAAAAGTAAACAAAAAAGTATAAAAATTTATTTATTGGGACAACATGTTTCCATTCCTTTCACTACCTGGCTCATCAGAGACCCCTACTTCCTACAGACAACCTTTATATTAGTCTCTTGTGTGCTTTTATGCAGAAACATGTATGCACACACATATAATTATATAATTTCATATGAATATATAATTTTTATTTGTCAGTTATACCTCAAAAAAGTTGTTAAATATATATATATATATATACAGTCAGGTATGGTGGTATACACCTGTGATGCCAGTACTTGGGAGACTGAGACAGGAAGATTGCAGGTTTGAGTCTAGCCTTAGCAACTTAGCAAGGCCTTCAGAAACTGCTTAAAAATAAAAAATAAAATAGGGCTGCTGGTGTAGCTCAGAGGTAGGGTTCAATCCCTAGTACTACACATATACAAATGAATACATATGTACACACACACACACAAACACACAAACACACACACACACACACACATATATATATATCTTTTTAATAGCTTTATTGAGCTTATTGAGAAATAACTGACAAATAAAAATAAACATAAAGGATATATTATAATGGTTTGGATTTAGAATGTCCCCTACCCCTTATATAAACAAAGTAACAATGTTAGAAGCAGAGCTTGGTTGCTAAGGAGAGGACCCTGGAGGGGTGTGGTCTTGGGGATTATATGGCTCCTCCTCCTTTAGCGATTGAGCCTGCTCCCCCCACCTCCCTCCATGTGTCTCTCCTCTCTCGTCTCTCTCTCTCTCTCTCTCTCTCTCTCTCTCTCTCTCTCTCCCCCCTTCCTCTCTCTCCCCTCTCTCTCTCTCTCTCTCCCCCCTTCCTCTCTCTCCCCTCTTTCTCTCTCTCTCTTCCCCCCCTCTTCCTCTCTCCTCTCTTCTCTCTGTCTCTCTCTCCCCCCATTCCTCTCTCTCCTCTTTTCTTTCTCTCTCTCTCTCCTCTCCCTCTCTCCTCTCTTCTCTTTTCTCTCTCTCTCTCTCTCTCTCTCTTTCTCTCTTCCCTTTGTCTCTCTTGCTGGCCTCACGTGGACTGAAGCCTTGAAAACTCCCCAAACTGAGCAAATTAATCTTCCTTCCTCTAAGTTGTGTGTTCAGTCATTTTGGATTATAGCAGTGAGAATGTTTACCAAGGCATATGTGTACATATTCTTTTTAACAGCTTTATCATGGTATAATTGGCAAATGAAAATTTGTGCATATTTAAGGTACCATCTTCATGTTTGGGTGCACGGTATGCTGAGAAGCAATCACTGCTGTCAAGTTAATCAACATTTCCTTCCCTCCTTCCTTCTCATTATGATCAATGGATTGGAAGAATTGATCCTATTGATAAAATGTCCACATTTCTCCAAATGACCTACAGATTCGTAAAAATCCCTATCAAAATTCCAATAACATTTTTAATAGAAAGATAAAAAAAAATCCAAAACTCATTTGAGACACAGCAGACCCTGCATGCCAAAGAAAATTTCAGTACAAAGTACAAAGCTAGAGATACCATGCTTCTTGATTTCAAAACATATTACAAAGCTATAGTAATTGAAACAGTATGCCACTATTATAAATATGGACAAATGTGATGATGAAACAGGATGGAGTCCCGAAATAAATCAATATATATATACATATATATATATTCATCTGTTCATTTCATATATAGTCATAGTCATGGATGACAAGTACACACAATAGGGAAAAGATGTTTTCAATAAACAGTGTTGATAATATTGGATAAATATATATTGTTACTTTCCTTCCCCTTTTTCTTCACAAGGGTTGGTGTGTGCGTGTGTGTGTGTATGTGTGTGTGTGTGTGTGTGTGTGTGTGTGTGTGTTCTTCTATGTCTTGCTTTTTTTTTTACCTAAAGTGGAACCTGGATATTTTTCCATTTCAGTATACAGAGAGTTTTCTCACTTTTTTTTTTTAATAGAAGGAAGGTTTCTACTGAGGAGCAGAAGTGTCCTATGCTATTTAACCAGACTTCAATGATGGGACTCGGGTTATTTCTTATCTTTTGCTATCAGAAACATTGTGCAACAAATAACTTTATTCATATACTCAGGGGCATTCTATCTCCGAGATATTTCCCTAGCTCTATTTTATTTTTATCTTGAAAAAGGGTCTCACTAACTTGTGGAGGGTCTTCCATAGTTACTGAAGCTGACCACAAACCTGAGCTTCTCTTGTCTCAGCCTCCTGAGCATGTGCCTGCCTGTCTCATATGTCACTTTAAATTTGTGAGATGTAACTGTGAGATGAGTTCTCTGAAGTGAGATGGGTGGGTCAATAACTATGGTAAATAATACATGATTTTGGCATGTTTGCATTTTCTACATATTGACAGATTTTCTCTGTGGAGGTGGTGATGTTTTACTCCTCCAGTAGCAGTATATGGTAAGTTATAATACTCTTATGTCAGCTTTACTGATAATTTATCATTTACCTATGGTCTTCCTTAGTCCCAGCTTCCTCATTTATTTATATACTTTCATATTGTGTATTTTTTTTTTTTTGTGGTACTGGGTATTGAACTCGGGCATTCCACCTCCGAGCTACACCCCCAGCCCTGTTTTTTATTCCTTATTTTGAAACAGGGTCTCACCAAGTTGCAGAGGGCCTCACTAAGCAGCTGAGGCCGGCCTTGAACCCGGATCCTCTGGTCTCAGCCTCCCATATACTGGGATTACAAGCGTGTGCCACCACGCCTGGCTTGTGTGTATTTTTGAAAGCCACTTAAATGACCAATTCAATTAATGTTTGAAGGACGCATCGAATAAATAGAAAGATAACATGCTTAACTTATTTTACTTAGCACCCTGCATTATGATTATTTTTGACATTTTTACACTTTCTTTCTCTAGATTCTGAGTAACTTCACAATAACATAGTCTATACTTCCTGAGTATTAGGACTCCATGGCACATAGTAGAAAGTGAATATTTGGCATTTTAATGAATAAGGTGTAGTAGTGATACTACTAAGCCTAGTAGAGCTAAGAGATCTAAGATTGTATGAAGAGGCAGAATCAGTGAACAAATCAAATAATTAATGAAGGTAAGATTTCTCTTTTAAGAGAAACCATTGTATTGACATCAACAAAGATATATTATTATGGAATGGACTAACCTTGTCTTATTTAACTGGGTGCCATTATGACATAAATTAAAATGATATTCCATTAGTACATGACTTTAGAGGAAATGAAATCCTGTACTGTATGGCAGATGAGAATTTTAATGAAAACATTCATAAAACATTCATGTCCCTTGAATAAATTGGAAGGTTAACATAGAGAATTGGCCAGGCAAAACATAATTCTGAGGGAGGAAAATTTCTACATTAGGGAGCTTTAGATGACACAAGCACTCCAAGAAAACCCTAAAAAAAAACCTTAAATAAAATGATCAAACTTTCCTGTGTGTAATAATATAAGATCATACCTTATGCATTCAATAATATTGCTACACAATTTAGTCTTGATTCTGTTATGATTTGTATCTAGATGAGGTGAAGAAACATCCTAAAACATTTAAAATGTGATGTTACTGCTAACAAAACATGTATGTGCAATAAAAATCTTGAGTCATTGTGTAAGAATGTCCAGCTGGATCACTATCTACATTTAATAATTCTTTGCATATGAAATAACTGATCAGGGAACATCACAGACACCAACTGGGATAGCAGGCAGATGAGGCTTTCTTTTTGGGTAAAGGTGGTCAGGCATTAAAACACACTTCCTCATTAGACTAATTTAAATGTGCATGTGCCAAATATTTCACATTGCAGTGACTAAACGTGTGTACCCTCAACATTTTTTCATGCTTACTCTTGTCACGAACACATGACAGAATGATGTCATCAGACCGCAGGGATTATAAAGATAAACATCTTTTACGAAAAGATTACTTGCTTTATAAATGAGTTCTTCACAATCGCCGTTAAATATCGTTTTCATCATGCATTTGAATTATAATTCAACCTAGAAATATCTATTTTAATTCAAAATTTTCTAGAAACATGTAAATGCATTAAATATTATGCTCAGAAATTATTATACCTCTTTGTTTATGGTAAACTACAAATACTATTTAAACTTTTGATATTTTTAAAACTCTTTATGAGAATTAATTACTAATCCTTCTCTTGAATGGTTTAATTATTTTAACATTTTTTAGAGGATCCCATATTATTTAAGTGCCTATTAATGGCTATAAAGTATTAATATTTAGAATGGAAACCATTCAAAATCTACTTTGGATAACATTTTGTTAATAATAAATATAACATTGTATAATTTCATGCCTGGCAATTCTTTCTTACTTGTAGAAGAATCAAGTTAAATATATAACATAATAGCCCGAGTTCTATATCCAGAGTATCAGATAACTCAACGGGCATCACATATGTGGTAATCAAGCTTATAAATAATTTTATTCTATACTAATATACCCTGTAAGTATGCATGGCTTTTATATTTATGAACAAATTTCAGGGTTTTTTTTGGTAACAAGCTTATTCAAGATTAGAAAGAATGGTCTCTATTCAGTTGCAACTATCTCTTGTTTTGGATTTTCCCACTATTTTTTAATCAGCAGTCTTGCGCAACCTTCATAAATGCTACAGTAAACACTTAGAAAACTCTTCTTTCTGTGTCAGACACTGACATAGTTCTTGTATACAACATTTAACACCTGTGAATATGGGGAAGAGTAGTCAAGCTCTCTTGAAACTGTGTTGATGAAATTTTACTTATGTATGAATAAAGGAAACTAATAAAAAAGGAATTATAGTAAAATCTATTTAAATCTTAAGTTTTCATTAGCATAAGCAGTGGAGTATACCTTACCTATATCTCTTGAGCTAAAGAGGAATCTTGGATCTATTGCTTAAGCCCAAGCTCTTGCATGAATTCTCACCCTTGATTAATAAACATTTTGAATATAAACAGTCTGGTTTCACAAGCTGGCAATGAGTAGCTCGGTTTTCAGAGCTGCCATTCTGATCTAGCTGACACAATTCACTTTGATGAAGTGCACTTAGCTTGGACTAGGTCACTTTCCCATAGGTCCTACATGTCTTGCAGTGTATGCCAAGAATGCAAGTTCCTGACCACTCTACCTGGATTATTTATTAGGGCTGTGATTTCAGCAATCTTGAGGGATGAAGTAACGTCTCCATTCAGGACCAAAGAACAGGTTTGCTTACTATTGAATGTAAAGGGGTGTTCTTTAAGCCCAGTGTTTTTACTGTCTCTCTAGGCATCAGCTGGCCCTCTGCTGCACCTTGAAAACTGGGGCTGGGAATTGGCATGAACATGCTGGGATTATTGCTACTGCTTTATGAGTAGTTAAGTCTTTCATCTCTGACCCGGGAGTCTTGTGTCTTCTCTCAGCCTCTAGATTAGATAAATGTAAGGATCACCTTTTTTCTCTCAGTACAGGAATAACACTTTCAGGCCTGTCCTTTGATGTCTAAAAAGTTCTTTACTGCCGGGTGTGGTGGCGCACGCTTGTAATCCCAGTACTTGGGAGGCTGAGACCGGAGGATCCGGGTTTGTGGCCAGCCTCAGCTACTTAGTGAGGCCCTCCGCAACTTAGTGGGACCCTGTTTCAAGATAAAGAACAAGAAATAGGACTGGGGTGTAGCTCAGAGGTAGAATGCCCCTGGGTTCAATCCCCAGTACCGCCATTAAAAAAAATAATAAAAAAATTCTTTACTATATTATGTTCAGTTTTTCATTGTTTATGACAAAATGGCAGTCCAGTTCCAGATACACTGTCATACTTGGAAGTAGGAATCTGGAACTTTGTTTAATTAGATGATGATGCTGATGATTGTTATTATTTGGTTTAGAGTTATCTGTTAAAATCCATTGTCTTTACTTTCTTTCAATGAATCTACAGCAGCTTTTAGAAGCTCTGCATGACACCACCAATATCTGAAGCTTTGTGAATCTGTGTCTGTTGTTTCTTTTTTGTTTCTCTTTTTTTTCTTTTATCTTTGTATTCCTGGTTACCTTTTAAAAACTATAATTATTAACACATATTAATTGTACAAATTACTAGGATTTTCCATAGTGCATAGATCATACATTGATTTGCGTCCTTGATTACCTTTGATTATATATGGGTATTGAATTTGCAGAACTGTTTGTAAAAAACATTTTGAGGCCCTGGATGAGACCGAAAGGCTCTAAGAGAGTCCACAAACAGCCCACCCATGTGTGGTCTGTTTATTGAGTGTTGAGTTGGACTAGGTCACTTGCTTCTGATAGGAAATGGCCAACAGAGAGGTGTGCCACTTTGAGGGTAGGCTATAAAAGGTCATGGCTTCTGTGTTGGGCTCCATCTCATGCCCCTGCATCCTTCTGGGAGAAGCCTCACTGTGAGCAGCCCTAAGGAGAGGGTGGCCCATGTGGTGAGTGCGCATTTTGTTCTTGCAAGGTTCCATTTAAGGCCATTTAAAGTACATCAGACTTCCTGTGCATTGATTGTGTGGAAGTAAAGTGTTCTTTCCCATTCTTGGCAATTTATGTCCCTGAAACATGCTATGAGAAGGGAAATAATAGTTGGGAATTTAAGACCTGTTGGGGGGTAAAGGCCAATATAAGGTCCTAAGATAATGTTTTAAAGAAGTAAATCTATATATGTTGATTTAGAAAACTGCCAAGATACATTTTGTTGTTTCTGCTGTTTTCTGTAATGAGGATTGAACCCAGGGGCATTCTACCTCTGAGCTATACTCCTAGACCTTTGAACCTGTGATCTTCCTGTCTTAGCCCCCACACCCACCCCACTCCCAACCAAATACTGGGGTTACAGGTGTGCATCACCACGTCAGGCCCAAGATACATTCTGTGTGTGGGTATGTGTCGTACTAGGGATTGAACTCAGGGGCGTTCTATCCCCAAGCTACACCAATAGCTATTTTTATTTATTATTTCTGAAACAGGGTCTTGCTAGGTTGCTGAGAATCTTGCTGAATTTCTAAGCTTGTCCTTGAACCTGAGATCCTTGTTTTTCAGCCTCCCACGTACTGGAATTACAGGCGTGCATCCCTGCACCCATCTTCCAAGATACATTTTTGATGAAAGAAAGGAAATATGCTGCTATTTGTGTAAAAACAAAACCAAGAAACCCAGAGCTCCCATGTGAGTGTGTGTGTGTGTGTGTGTGTGTGTGTGTGTGTGTGTATGTACATAATTGTAAATGTATACAAAATACTTAGAAGTCTAGGGAAGAAGCCGAGGAAGGGATTGAGGACTTGGTATGGAAAAAACTTACATTTTGTCCATACATCTCTGAATTACTTGACTTTTGTCACTTCGTTTGTCATATATCGATTAGCTAACTACTTAGAGCACTGAGTAGATGCATATATTTCACAATCTGATGTTGTAAAGAATGACATATGTTATTTCCTTTTTATCAGTTTGTTTTAGAATGTTCCTTTCTCTTCATTTTTACTAGATATTAAGTTCATGCATTTATTTGTCGTAGTTATGGGTAAAATAAATGCTAAATATCTTAGGTTACTTTCCCCTCCATCCAAATGTTTAATGCTTTTTGGTTATATATATATATTGGAGCAGCTAAATCTCCCTAAAGTCACATTTCAGATTTGAACAGTTGTCTATTTGTATATACAAAATCCAGAGTCAGAAATTCTGGAAGGAATTTAAATTCTATCACTTAATAGTTGTAAGACCTGGCATGAGACATTTAACCAATCATTTTGTGTCCTTCCTTCCCACCCTCCATTCATGTGTGTGGAATCACTCTTAATCATTTTCCAGACACTGAATTTTCTGTCTGAGAACATGAATAATGATAACATCTTTCTCACCATATAGTTTTAAGTGGGGAGCAAAAAAAAAATTGTACATGAGAGCTTGTGAATCCTGCAAAGGAATGTGCAAACATAAAGTTTGATTATCTGTAGTCTTTTGCTTCTTTGTAAAGTGTTAGGTGAAGACCACTGAGAGGACATGTCCAATTTTCCATTCTTTGAGGTAGGAAAAGATGTTGAAAGATTAAGATAATATTTGTGAAGCCAAAAATCTAAAGAAAAATAATTAGGTATATCATTTGTAACTCTAGAAAAAAAAAAGAAAAATAGCAACAAAAGATACTCTGTTGATTTATTTGGACAATAAAATGTTAGTAGCACCTAACAGAAGGGAGTGGAGAGATCTCCCTTTGTTGGGGTGGGGTAACATAAGGTGTTCCTGCCAGGTGGCCTCTATCCCTTTTCTTTCTCTGAATTTAAAAAGCAGGATCTACCGCTTGTATTTTTGATTAGTTTAACATCCAGTGCAACGCATCGGATATCAGATCCTGACCTCGGGGACAGCTTTCTGGGAAGCTGTGGGACTTGAATAAGGATGGGAAAGTCTTCCCCTCCTCACCTATCCCTTGGACAATCCACCGAAGATGTGCAGGTTGTTGCTTATGCTTCTCTGAATGATAAATACAGTTACTCGTGGGACCATCAGATGCAACCAGATGGTAATGATTTTAAGAGCATAGCAGGGAGGAAAGGCAACATCTTTAGCTCTTTTTATTATATGTGGATTTAAACCTTGAATATTCATAGTGTGTTCAATTTTAGTTTGTAAATTAATTATCTATATACGTGTGTATGCATGCATGCGTGCATGTGCATGTGTGTGCGTGTGTGCGTGTGTGTGTGTGAGTGTGTTGCTGGAGATCAAACCCAGGGCCTGGCACATACTAGGCACGTACTCTATCACTGAGCTACATTATTTCTCCATTACCCATCTACCCTTTTTCCTAGTGAGGATGTATCATTACATTATATCCCAATCTTTCCTGTTTTTTACATTTCCTCTCCTTCCCTCTTTCTCTCAGAAAATATGTCTAGTAGGATAGAGAAATAAATGTTAGCTTTTAAAAGGTAGGTAAATATAAATTTCCTATTGAGATATACTAAATACTGCTATATCCTGAGATAGAAAGTAGAATTATTTGTTTTCATGGTTCTCAAACTACGCCTTTTCCTAAAACCATATCCATCTGTTTCAGTCAGGTCCAAGGCAGCTACACACTGGACAGATAATAACTGACAATGAGGGAAAACAGAAAATGATATTCCCTAGAAGCAAAGGGCAAATATGCTTTTAGTGGAAAAACTCTAGATTCTTAGGCAATAAGCCTAAAGTTCTATTTATACTTTAGCAGTGCAGTTGCATAGTGTGGCTCTGGAACTGGCTCAGAAAAAGCCCCTGCTTGATCTCTGGTTGGGTTAAGAAGGCCAGTGGAAGTAGTTTTTGGAGGACCTGGTATTTTTCAGAAACTGGTACTGCATGCATGATTTCTCTGCTCACTGAATTACTTCTTCTCTCTCTTAACTAATTTTAATTTTGCTCGATCTGGAAGCCCATTTAGGTGACACGATTCAGTTCTACCTTTTAGTTAAAAGTTGAGGCTGGAAATAGGGTTCGTACATGCTCTGTGGCTATTTTAGACTTCTGGTTTATTATTGTTATCATCCTTAGTTTAATCAAATGGTGTATAGGTCAACAGCTTTTCTCATTGTATTCCTTACCAGTCCCTGGCATGAAGTTGTAGCTGACAACAAAATGTTAGCTAACATTTGTCAATGACTTCCCATGTGCTAGACAGTGCTATTCCTTTTATATGGAACAACTCATTTAATCTTCACAACGACCTCATGAGGTGTAGGTCCTATTATTAAACCACTATATAGACGCAGAAACTAAGGCTGAAATAGTGGTGAAGTAATGTGCTTGAGGTCAGACACGTGGTGAGTGGTGAAGTCAGGATGCCCTTGTTGGGATACTAAAGCAGCTTACAGCTCTCCCAGATAGCCCTTGCGTATAAGAAAGGTTTTTACATAAGCATTCATTAAATCATTCCATAAATGTTATGTCTAAGAAGGAGGAATTTGGGCTTTTCAAACTAATATTTATCACTTATATAGCAATATGTCTTCTTGTTTTACCCTCCCCTGCCTCCACCGCAAGCATCTCTAATTAAACCATGGGAGACATTTGCAAATTAAATTAGTCTGATTAATGCTAGCTCAAGATGGGGGAACTGAAGCTCAGATTTATAGATGAGGTTTAATCTACATGTAACAGTAGAAATATACCAGTGACCCGTACACAACACTGGTATTGCTCAGCTACTCATGGTAATGTTGGTCACTATGCAGACAAGCCCTGGTCAGCCACCAGTTCAGCAGGTATAATTGATGGCCTGGTAGATTTAATGATGGGAAGACCCCACTTAATAACTTAGCATCTAGATCTCTCTAGATCCTAAGTCAGTCAACCCCACTTAATAACTTAGCATCTAGATCTCTCTAGATCCTAAGTCGTCTACTTTCCATCTGAGTTGGATTTTGTAAGCTGGAAACAATGAGAGGCTGGGCAGGTGTGTGTGGACTAAGACCCTAGGGGAGACACAGTCCGTGCAAGTGATCCCACTGCAGGCACTAAGGGATTGAAACTCCGTGGGGCTTCTCCTTTGGCTCCTGACACATCTCATTATGCAATTAGTGAGGGCTCTAAGAGCGGTAGACTGGAGGTGGTTCCCGGGAATCACAGAGCAGAGCAGCAGAGGAGAGAAATGGATTGAAGTTCAGATGTGAATCACTGGCTGGCCGAAGTTGTGGAAAATGGTGGGCCCTCCTCACCTTCTTTCCCCTTTTGTGAGAAGTTCAAACTTCTTGGAGCTTTCTATGGTTCTTCTAAGTCTTATTTGTTTATTTCTTTAGGAAACGTGAAATGCTCCTTACTGCGTTCTGTGGTGAGACCTTTGGCTGCAAGAGTTTTGCCACTTTGGTCCCCTGCTTCAGTTCTAACCCTCCCTTTTAGGTTTTGCACAAGGGTTTCCCAAATGGACTTTGCCTCTGGGGAGAGGGTAATGGTAGCTATTTTAAAAATGTTCATTGTCAGCTACAACTCATTTCCTCATTTTTTGATAAGCAAATGCTTTAGAAGAACAATCTCCCTGGCAAATCTGTGAGGTTTTTCTGTCTTTTTTAAAATTTAAATTGATAATTTGTGATTGTTTAAATTTATGGGATAAGAAATGATATTATGATTTATGAACACAATGAGGAATAATTAAATCAAGCTAGTTAACATATCTCTATCACCTCAAATACTAAACTTTTTTTGTGGTGAGAACATTTAATTTTGAAATATTGTATCATTGATGGGAACAATTAGTTTCTTACCTGGCTTATTTTCACACATGTGGAATAGGAAATCGTTATCATTTTTCAATGTCCTGATCTCCATTAGGTAACTGAAGACATGTTTTATTATTCTTAGAAATATATATTCTAGGAGGTACCTTTTGAAGCACTTTATCACTGTAGTATTTTTGTTGTTGAGTCTCCACTTGACACTTTTTTTGGGGGGGGGGAAAGATTCAGTAACAAAATTTTGTAAAATGTGCTTATTGTGTTTTGTGGTGATTGAATTTTCTTTGCATGCATCTGTGGAGTATGTGTGTGTACACTTGAGAAACTGCATCCTTAAAGGATAGGATTTGTGCTGATAAATAACCAATCCAATAAATTTTAGAATGAATGAACATTAAAATTTATCAATTTGAAATATAAGATGAAGATCTCTATATTTTCTTTAGACTCTTTAGCCTCTATATACACATATTCATATAGTATATATATATCTTTTGATTGTAATATTGAGGATCATCATATAAAATTTCCAAATTTTATATGATGTGTGCAAGAGATGGGATTTTACATAAAATTTGAGCTCTTCATTGACTTCTAGAACTTTATAAGCCCTCACCTGGCCAGCAGTCATCACTTTTTGAACTTCGACACAAACAAAGCAAAGCTTACAATGGTAAGTGCTATGAACCATTTATATTACAAGTAATAACATATTAGTACTTATCTGTGAAATTAAGGCTTGGAGGAGAAGTACCATGACAGCTGTTTTCCAGTTTGCCCTTAGGAAGTACAGACCTTCCACATATGAAGTTTATGAACCAAGTAACTTGATGCTATAATGAAAATCCCATTTCCTTGGAAAAATGGGACTGATTTTCTATTTAAACAGGAAACTTTATTTAGAATTTTAGCAAATTGCTATTTCTGCTCATGCAAAAGAAACTTGTTCTAAATTGAAATATTTAAAATCATGTTATTCTAATTCTCTACAATTAACCACCATTTTTCTTCTTACAACTACTTTCATTCAGCAAGGGGATGAATGAAACTGTAGTTTTTATAAATTGTCTGCATGAGCATTTATTTCCATATCTAACTAAAGATTAATATGGGGAAAATACACCAAAAAAGTTAACTATAAAGGCACAGGACATACTGACTTCATTAAAATAATGTGATTCTACAGGTGCTATTATAATATTTTTACATCCAGTATGAATAAAATGATTTTCCGGGTCACTATTTCTCAAAGTGTGGTCCCTGCACTAGTAGCTTCAACATCACCTGTGAACTTGTTGCAGTGCAAATTCTTGGGCCCCCCTCCAAGCATACTGAAGCAGAAACTTTGAGTGTGAATGGAGGATGAGAAGGAATCTGCCTTTTAACATGACCTCCTCATGGTTCTGTGGACCCTACAGTAATGACAGTAACTTGGCATCACTTGCCAATTCAGGTTGCTCTATTAGAAGCCAGATATAACAGCATAGTTACTCTACAAAGCAAAATCATTGGGCTGGGATGTTGTTCAATGGTAGAATGGGTGCTTGCTTTAAATTGTGTTGTTAGAAGGGACAGTGGTTATAAGAGAAAGTTAGAGACATGTATATGATTTGTCGATGCAAAGCACTGCATAAATGCAACTTATTTCTTCAGTCGACAAACATTTTAATGCTCTGGTTGCTGGGAAATCAATAATGGAGAGCACTCATTTATGGTCTTATGGAACTCAGAATCTGGTGGGTTGCAGTTATATTTAAATATGCATACTTTCCAGTTAAGCTATAAATGAGTGCTTACAAGTAAACAGGCTAATTAGTAGGGAAAAATATGGTCAAAGTAGCCCCATGTGGCAATGACAGTTTACCTACTCATAGCTCAGTTATATGGTAATTTTAAACAGATCTAACTAGAAAGTAAGAAATTAGGCCTTTTGCAAACCCTAATTAGGCATCAACAAGTTCATTCACCCTCGGACCCTTCAGCACTGACTCAGTTCATTTCACAGAATGTCTTACTTGACTCCGGAACTTTAAGTTGTCTACTTTTCCTAAACCCATCAAGTCCTGCTCTTTTCTTTTGTGCTTCCAATGCTCTTACTTCCCCTTCATTGCTTAATAAAATTATATATATTCTTTAAAATCTCACTTTGGAATCATTCCTGATCTGCAGCCTTGCAGGTTGGGCTGGTTTCTCTGTGTCCTGCACCCTCACAGCAGCTGTGTGTGTCTGTATTGGAGCCTGGGCTGTTAGTTCTGTCACTGAATATCCCTGTCTGTGTTCATGTTCTCTGTTAGCTACAGATTTCTGCAGGGTATGAACCATGTCTTTGGGAACCATCATCATCACATCCCACACTGTTGATGATGCATAAGGGGCTCCAGAATGAATTTGACTTGTCATCTGGTTTCCAATCCCACAGCCCATTAGAGTTAGCAAATTAAGAGTTTCCAAGCTGGTGTGATGCCATGCGCCTGGAGTCCCAGCTACAACTAGGAAGCTGAGGCTGGAGGATCCCATGAATGTAGGAGTTAGAGGCCAGCCTGGGCAACTGAATGAGATCCTGTCTCAAAAGAGTCTCCTGTGGAGACATGACAGCAGGGAGAAGGGGCTCTGGACAACTTACAATAAAGGACAAAACAAGAAAAATAAATAGCAGTGCAGCAATCTAGAAAACAAAAACAAACTATAACACAGAAAATTAAGTTCCAAATTTAAAGGAAAGGAGAAAATAGATTCAAACATTTAAGACTGCAGATGCAGTTACATTTAAGACTGCAGATGTAGTTGACTAAAGATGCAAGCCATGAGTTCTCCAGGATGCTTGGCTCTTCATTGCTTCCTGATAACCAAAGCTTTAGGGTAATATACCCCAAATAGGACAACTTGAGTTCCAGAGCCCACTTCACCCTTTCAAACATCACAACATCATTTTGCTTTGTTTTGTTTGTACTGGAATTTGTGAAGCACGTACTCTACCACTGAGCGGCACCTCCAGCCTAGAACATAGTCCTTTGACTCACTACAGATTTCAAATGTGATGCTAATTAATGACATCTACAGTGTAGGTTTATCTGAGATTACAATTTTTTTATTACTTTCCAGTTCAATAGCATTCTCTTTCAGGAGAAAATATTATACCATACAGCTCAGCTAGAGAAAATGTAGTTTCATACTATACCTTATATTGCAACTGTGAAATGTACCTTTCATAAAGTTTTAGAGATACATTTATGGGTATTTTGCCTTATTTATGTTACCTTGAACCATTGAAATGCTATAATGGGGAAATCTTTTATGCTTAAGAAACATTGTCTTGAGCAGCCACTGATGATTCTTTGGAATATTGTGTTCACTAAAAAAAAAAAAAAAAAAGCTGCAGTGTGCAAAGCAGCTGTGTAATAGAGTTCTCATTTGGGGTCTGGTCCCTAGACTGCCACATGGCAAATGTAAGTTTCATCTAAACCACTAAAATTCTACTAATAGCAATTTCCTGAAAAATGAGCCAAACAAACCTACAATACAGGGTTGTTTCGATAATGAAATGAAATAATGTGTGTGAAAAACATTTAATAAACATATCACTCACAGAAATGATGGGGACCTATATTGCAAAATATATGTTGAAAGATAGGATCCAAGCAATTGCCAGAAGTCTCTAATTTTTCCATTCCCATCTCTTCCTTCCTACGATATTTCCCCTGACAATTCATGAAGTCAGATGACTCTTTGTTTGTATAAAATGGCCCAGATCCAGTTGTTCTCATGAGCTGTCTTGGATCTTTCTGGAGGAGGATTGCTACTGAGCTTAAAGGGTTGGTAAATTAATTATAAATTCTAAGGAGGAAATCAGATGCTCTGAAAAGAGCACCAACAACTGAAAGTCAGCCTAGACCTGGTAAGTATAATAATGGCTGGAATTCTTAAGACTTCCAAGTGAGTTTTTGCCACGTTGGGCTTCTAACATATTCACAGACAAACTGAATGCTTATCTGTACATTGCTGTTATTTATAATTTTCGCTTTCGCACAATTCGTGAGCAGCTGCCTCACATTATCATCTTTGAAGACAAAGCCTTGCAGTGACACACATTTTGACAAGGAATAGTTAGAAAGAGGTGGCTCAGCATAAAAACTGAAGCCGGCTGTATTTCACTCATCAGATCAATGAGGCTCTGCCTTTAATCCCTTCAGAACCTGGTCAGGTCACAGGGTGAGTTGAGCAGAACGATTTTGACTGCAGCTCAGATTATTTTCTCCTTGAATAGCCATTGTATTATGAGCTGGTGCCACTTATTAATATCTGAAAGGTTGCAAGTTATCCCCACATTTATCAAAAAGGAAACTATTCAGATGAGAATGAAGCTTTGGGATTTGAGATGAGTTGGGAGGGAAAGCCTGGGCCTAGAAGTCCTGTTTAGGGAGTTTGAGGCTGGGAGGGAACATTGATGTGAACTTGGGTCTTGGGCCTCGGTTCCATTGCCCAAGTCGTGCTGAGATGGAGAGAGATGTCTGGGAAGAATAGCGTGGAAGGACTAAGAATGAAGAGGGAGGGGTCATGGGCAGCTTCATCTGCCTTGTGGTTTTGCCAGGTTATTGTGTCCAGGGTACGACAGAAACAAACCAATGTTGGATGGTCATTAACACAGTCTAAATTTAAAACTTAATATTGCAAGTACACAATTCTTATGTAGGATATTATTTGATTTGGGTTAATAGGTAGATTGCTGACATCTCTACTTAAAATAACTTCCTTTGAGCCAGGTGTGGTTGTGCACACTTATAATCCCTGTACTTGGGAGCTTGAGACAGGAGGATCTCAGGTCAGAGACCAGCATCAACAATTTAGTGAGACCCTCAGCAACTTAACAAAACCTTGTTTCCAAAACACACACACACACACACACACACACACACACACACACACACACATTCAGAAGGGGCTGGGAGTGTAGCTCAGAGGTAGACTGCCCCTGGGTTCCATTCCTAGTACCATAAATAAATAAATAAAATACAAATAGTTGGTGATGTAGCTCAGAGTTAGAATGCCCCTGGGTTTACTTCCCAGTACTGAAAAAAGTATTCGTTTGAAATGCACAAGCATGTTATGCTGAATACATCGACAGTCTAGAAAGTTGAGTGTGTGTGTGTGTGTGTGAGTGTGTGTATGAATGTTCATACACACTGAACCATGGGGATGTATAAAATTATTGGACTATGTGTAAACAGTTGTAATTCCTCCTTAATATTTCATTTTCATCAGCTGTATATGTTAAATAATTTACTAGTTCTAGTCTATGGAAGCTAAGAGCTATAGTAGTATATGTCACATGAATGCTTTCAAAAATAAGTAATTGCATAACATTCACGAAATATAATGTGCATGTACTGACAGTAATAATATTCCCTTCACATAGAACCATATGAAAAGCAGTACACAATGGCTTTGTTGATTACGTTGAGTATCAGCTTCGGTGCTCTGAGGATCAGGCTGCCTGATGGAATTAGATGTGCAGGGGATTGTTGGGAGACAACCCTGTGAAGTACTTGGGCAAGGGGGCAGCAGTAGGTGGGAAGGACCGAGACCATGACACAGGTCTAATGCCTCTGAATAGACAGAAGGAAGGAGGTTCACAGAGGGAGAAGCTTACGCTGATAAAGCTTACTCTGATAAAGTCTTACCTAGACCAAGGGTTGCACCAGAGCAAGGGCTTCCCAGCTGATGAGTTGAGCACTGAGCAGAAATGGCCCAGCCTTTCTACCCTACCATGCTCCCTCATTGGCTGGGAGCAGCTGGGGGAAAGGTCAGCAGGGCAGATCCTGAAGGTGCAGTAGCTGGAGACTGCCAGCTGACTGCCCTCCTCATGCAGAAGGGAGACTGGAGCAGCCAACTCTCCTGGTTACCAAAATACTGTGGTATTAATTATCAGTGCTTTTAGTAAGCACCAGGCTTTAAAAGTCACATTCTAAATATTCACAGATGTCAATTTTATCACTGGCAATTGGGAATTGTTACAAACACACTAGTCTCATGTGAATTCACAGAATAATCAGCCTGAAATTGTATTTTCTTGTTAAACCTAAGGGAAAATCTTATTTTATTTGACTATTGAAAACCACTATTACATTTTTTTTTTTTTTTTTGCGTGTGTGGCACTGAGGATTGAACTCAGAGGCATTCTACCTTTGAGGTATATTTTATTTCTTATTTGGAAATAGGATCTCACTAGTCTGATGAGAGTCTCACTACTTGCTGAGATTGCCCTCGAACCTGCTATCCTCCTGTCTCAGCCTTCCAAGTACAGAGATTATAGGCGTGTGCCACTGCCTGGCTTCACTGTTATATTTCAGTATTTATTTTCTTCTATATCTAAACCCTAGAAAGCAGATCTACCTTTCTTTCAAAAATAATATCAATGACTTTCTCTAGATTCAAATATAGTAAATACTCATTTTAGACAAATATGAAATGCAGAAAGCTTAAAAAAGAAAACAAATGTCACTCTAATCTCACAGACTGAAATAAATACAGTTAAATTTTTGTGGCATCTCCTTTATGATTGCTCTGAGTGTTCACACATGACAAGGATTGTAAATAGGGCCTGTAAAAACCCACAGAATTAGTGGGCTGGGCGGTTGGCTGTGACTCCAGCCCCACCCCAGGGGCAGCTCAGCTGTGAGCTGGTGGCACTGGCCTGTCAAATCTCCTGGTGCGTGGGCTCAGGGAAGAGCTGGTGCCAAGAAAAGAGACACAACTGAACCAAATTTACCCCACTAAGAAAGCCCCAGCTTAGTTCGGGAGGGTGGGACTCCAATGGCACCTGTCACTTATAGGGGTCTGTCAGCCAGAGAGCCACTGAACTCATGTCTGGGTCTTGCATGGATCTATTTTTGAAAATGCAGAAACTCAAGGGGCATGGCCTTGAAGTCGCACAAAGTTGCCTACGAGACAGAAAGGGGCACCCCTTCCTGGTCACCATAAGTCATCTCAAAGCTTGCATTTGTGCTGATGGTCCCAGGGGAGCAGCACAGTACGTAGAGAGACATGGTGGTACTTGGAGGGTGTTCCAATCAGCTTCGTCAACACTGTGACCAAAATACGTGGCAAGCACAACTTAGAGAAAGAAAGGTTTACTTAGTTCACACTTTCAGAGGTTAGTCCCGGATCAGCCGGCTCCCAGGCAGGAGGGGTGGGGGCAAGGTCTCAGGTCATGGTGGTGGGAAGCAGAGAGAGGAGGAGGAGGGAGGAGGACAGATACAGTTCCCAAGGCCATGCTTCTGGGGATTCCCTCCAGCCTTGTCCTGCCTCTGAACCTGGCTGCGTTGCTTAGCACATGGGCTTTGGGGACAGGTCGAGGCGGCTCAGAGATCCCTGGAGTACTTTGCCTTACCAGGATTTGGAAGTACTTAGGCGATGTGCAGAAGTAATGCAGGGGTTAGAGGCACTGGGTGAGTAGGTAAGTCAGAGTCATTGAAGTTGGGCTATGGCTTTATATTTTCTTTTTTTAAATTTTTATTTTGAGCCTGGCTAAGGCTGGCCTTACACTTGTGATCCATGTGTTTCAACCTCCTGAGTAGCTGTGATTTCAGATTTGCAACACCATGCCTGGGTGTGGATTTTATTAATCTGGCTCCATGTGTCCTAGAAGCCTGAAAAATCTATACAGGAATAAAAGCATTCTGTGTGTGTGTGTGTGTGTGTGTGTGTGTGTGTGTGTGTGTAGGGATTAGGCAGGGGAGGGAGAAAGACAGAAGGGGGCATTGTGTCATTAATAGATGTATGTAATAATGAATTTTTCATTCTGCCTATTTTTCATTTAATGTTATATTGAATGGCTGCTTGCTTGAATCATTTAATTTTCCTTGAAGACATTATTTTTAAATGGATGTGGATATTTCATCATGTATATGTACTGTAATGTATTTAAATTTTTTAATTTATGAATTCTTGGGTAATTTCAAATTTTAAGGTAAGATGAACATATTTGTGGTTATATCATTTATCATGTTTTTAATAATTTTCTTAAGATCAATCACTCCAATAAGATTGCTGGATTAAAGGATACTTTCATTTGAAGAGTTTTGACACACATTACTTATTTGCTTTGAAAAGGTTTGCTTAAGTTTATTCTCCCATTAGTAGTAATGAGATTGTCTCTCTCCCTAAATCTATATCATCAATGCATCTATTTGAAAAAATAGTTTCCAGTGTCACAAGTTAAAATATTAGATTATTTAAACTTTTAAAATAAAAGGCTGGACATTTTTCCTTTGTTACTCTCTGTAGTTTTATGTGAACTTCTGTTCTTGTCTTCTATTTTTTTTATAAGGTATTGGTGTTACTTATATTGATTGGAAGGAGTCTTTTTATATTATAGGTATTAATCTTTTATATTTGTCCTTCCTTTTCAGTTTTTCTTTGCCTTTTTATTTTATTTACAATTTTTCAATGTATAGAAGTTTCAAACTTTAATATAGAAGATCATTTTCTATTTTCCTTTGTTGCTTTTTAGGATTTCCATTCCGAGATGAAAAACAGAATTAAGTACTTGCAGTAAAATCAATGTGAAGTCTTAAATTAAACCAGATGCCAGAATTAATTCCAACTTGAATAAGGAATTAAATATAAAAGGAGCTGCACAAGTTCTGTTTGCCATAGACAGGAATTTGCTGGTCCCCTCACTGTCTGATTCGTTGCTATTAAAGTAAACCATAGGACTCATAGTAGGTGGACGATTTTTACCTGTGCAGGCCCTTCTTTGATTAGGTTGGACTAGGTTAGGTACCTGGTCTTGTAACCTGAAGATATCCAACCTTATTACAGGGTCCTGGCTTGGTGCTGAAGGGCATGAAGCAGCCTGTGATCCTTGTCTTGCTAAAGACGATGAGCAAATCTTTATAATTCCCAAAATATAACCCTCTTGCTATCTTTGCTTCCCCTTGTTTAAATAGATTTCATATCCTAGGATGCAACATGACCCCTGTGCCTTCCCATTTCTGACCCCAGCAGAGTTACATTTTGAGACTTCAGGAGTACTGGCCTAATGTGGGCTTCTCAGGTTTTGGTTCCCACCTTTGCCTGCATGCATAGAGAAATCTAGAAGTTTGGCTGCACCCAAGAAAGCCCCCTGTCTCCTTACTCATTTGCCCCTCATACACTAGGCCTGCTCTTCAGCTATAGCTCATGGTGAGCCCAGCAAGGCATAATGCTTGCAGCCAATCCAGTTTCTGTTTGAATGATTTCCAGAAAGATTTTCAGTGTATCTAGTCTTCCATACTGCTCAAAGTGGAACTGCTTACCATGCCCTTTTGGATATTTGTAAAGCTATTTATTATCCTGGAGATGATGCTTTTGTGATAAACAAATGGAAGGACCTCAAACTGTCTATATACATCATAGTTACATTTGTAAGAAGGAACAAATACTGTTTCTTTTTTGTATAACATTATTTCCTGCAACATTTGGATAAATCCTGTTTAGTTTCAGAAAAGGTTCGGAGTTATTTGGATATATTTAGATTTTGCACATTTAGGATAGGCAAAAGGTAACTCAACATTTAGTGGCTTAAGCTTCTTTAGCCGAGTGTGTTTAAGTTCTTGACAAGCTAATATTTGTTAGAAATTTAGTGTTGCCTTCTATTAAAGTTGTACACAAATATTTGCACTTTTTCTATTCTGTGTAAGAACTGTGCTGAGCTATTAGCATCAAGCTATATGATAAGTTATTAACTTATTAATAACAGGAGCATGAAACCTATGATGATGATGATGGCATCACAGATTTTGTGTTTATGTTGACCTGTATCGCAGTACTAGAAGTCTGGGTTAATACCCTGGGCATCTTGTTCATAAGCCCTATAGGTAATAACAGAGATGTCTGGGGGAGGGGGTGGCTGGTATCCACAGAACAGGCCATTCATTCTACTCAATGCTAAATTCTTCCTCTGCTGAGACCATTTGTGCATTCATATGGGACACAAATATCTTCAAGAACTTTTCCCCACTTAGAGAACTCTATCCACCCACCTCCTCCTCAGACCTCCTTTTCACCAGTTTTCTAATCATGATGCTTCTAAGCTCCTCACCATCCAAACAATTAATTAGCTAATTCCATAAATCAGTACAGACTTAGACCTTTGGCCATTCTCCTTCCAAGCAGAATAAACAACACGATGCAGTGTTTGAAGTCACCCACTGGGAAGTTTCCCTTTATGACTGTCCTTCATAGATGTCCCATAAATGGGCTATATAGTCCTTCAGCTGTTCTCTCTCAGGTGGTGCCTGCATGCTGTGCAGAACCATCTGTACACCAGGTCCACGTTCTCGCCATGAGGTCATAGGCATGGGCAAGGAGAGAGGAGATAGTGTAGCAGGAGCCATGGACATTTGGGCCACTTCCTCATGTAACTTACTTATGCCTTCAAGATCATTTTGAGACTATATACAAGAATGGCATCTCATAATGAAATGCTGCTGCACATGCCCAACTCTATGACTTGGAAGGTGAGATAACACCCAGTTCGTGATAGACATGCTAAGTTGATGGGTCATGGTTAAGTGTCCATCTCTATTAAGGACCAGTCACAAGCCAAAAGCTATTTTCTCAAAAGGAGAGAAGTTATATGCAGAGGATGGCAGGATTTTGCTAGAACATTTTTGTTAATCTTTTATTGGTGTGTTGTAATTGTACATCATATTGTACATCATAGTGAGAGTCATAGTGATACATTCATACATGCACAAACATTATTTGGTCTGTTTCCTTCCCCAAATCTCCTCTTTCTTTCCCCTCTTCTTTCCCCCAATCTCTTTCCACTACTCTACTGGTCTCTCACTTCATATTCTTCTTTCCTTTTTCCTTCCCTTTCCTTCTCTTTTTTCCCCCAGTTACATTCTACCTCCAAGCTACACCCCTATCCCTTTTTATTTTTCATTTTGAAATAGGATCTCACTAAGTTACTGAGCTGTTGGGGCTGGCCTTGAACCTGTGATCCTTCTGTCTCAGCCTCTCAAGTACTGGGATTACAAGCATGCACCACTGGGCCTGGCTTCTCTCCTCATTTTCATGAGGCCCAAATATTGTCTCTCTAGCTTCCACATAGGATAGAAAACATGTGGCTCTTAATTTTCTGAGTCTGGCTGATCTCACTTAGCATGGTGTCTTTCTATTCTATCCATTTTCCTACAGATTACATAACTTTGTTTTTCTTTATGATTGAGTGGAACTATTGTGTATATGCCATTTTCCTTATCCATTTGTCTGTTATTGGACACCTAGGTTAATTCCATAACGTGACTGTGGTAAATTCAAGCACCAGAATTTTTATTTGTATTTAGTGTCATGAGTCTTGAAGGTGAAACAGGGTGGGGACCTAGTGGAGAGTGAGTAGGAGATGAAATGAAGTAAAAAAAGTATAGACAGTTTTCTGGAGAATTTTGTCTGGCAGATAATCCAAAGACAGATGGAAAGACATGTGTGGATGAGGGGGTTTCAGTTGTTTCGGAGTATGTTTTATGATTAAAAGGTGTCAACTGTATACAGTACTTGGGAGGCTGATACAGAAGGATCGCAGGTTCAAGGCCAGCCTCAGCAACTTAGTGAAACCCTTAGTAACTTAGTGAGATCCTATTTCAAAATGAAAAGTAAAAAGGGCTAGGGGTATAGTTTGGAGGTAGATTGTCACTGGGGAAAAAAAAGAGAAAGTGTATTGGAAAGATATCTTTCTTGTTTATACGTTTCTTATTCAACCATTTTATTTATATAAAATTATCATTCCTTCCATGTCACTGACCATGGCATAATAGTTCTAACTTTTCAGTAAAGACAGCTGCATATCAGAGCTCCGGGTGAATATTGTTGTTAAGGAATAAGTCCTGGTATGATGTTCCCAGGTGACTTTTCATCAAACTCATCCTTGTTAAGGGCAAAAATCACAAGTTTGAAATTCACCACAGAGAATCCAAATCTATTATTGGAAATTATTTTTTAAAATGCAAAACCTCTAAAGATGTGTATTTTTAATAATTTATAATTAAAATCTTCATCAAAGTAATTGTAGATGTACATATACATGAGAGTTAATACAGAGAGACACCAAATGCCATTTACTCAGTTTCCCTAGTGGTAATATTTCACAAAACTATAGTTTTGATATTGTTATAAACTACTTACTTAGGTTCCTCTAGTTTTACTTGTACTTACTATTGTACTTTGTGTGTGTGTGTGTGTGTGTGTGTGTGTGTGTGTGTGTGTGTATTATGTGTATGTTTTGGGAGAGGTGTGTGATCACACATGTATATTAGGTGAATGTGTACTTAGATTTTTAAATCACAGAGGTAGGTTTGCCTATCTACCACCACATTTAAAATTTTGCCAAAAAAAATGCTAATCCTCTAATTTAGAACAGTAGTAGTAAATTACATATAAGTGAATAGACAAAGAGGAATTATAACCAGCTTATTTACCCCCTTTTCACTGGTCTGTAACTTGCTTTACTTGTGAAATCTGATCTTTTCAAAGTGTCTTCAGGAAGCATCATGGGAGTCTCATGTTCCTGAAGTGAGACAGAATGTTAGGCCTGGACTCTGAGACAGAAGGCTTGGGTTCAGGGCCAGTGATCTCCCTTACCCCATGTGATCTTGGGAGGTTACTTCTCCTTTCTTGGATTCAGTTTCCTCATATGCAAAATGGAGATAACAGTGCCTACCTCCCACTAGTGCTCTGAGGATTAAATAGTGCACTGTGTAAGTGAGAACTATCCTCATTATTTGTTTAG
Source organism: Graphiurus murinus (assembly GCA_004027655.1). Taxonomy (NCBI): domain Eukaryota; kingdom Metazoa; phylum Chordata; class Mammalia; order Rodentia; family Gliridae; genus Graphiurus; species Graphiurus murinus. Next base: position 107,886 of record PVLC010000141.1, read on the forward strand.
GGTCAATTCCTTCAAGAGCACAATCTATCTGTCAGTGGAAATTCCAGGAACAGATTCTGGGTCTTATTTTTTTCACTCTGTATAAAGTAAGACTTTTTCTTGACAGCAGATCTGTGATAACTTTATTGTATGTCTAACTCTTGGCATGAATCTAAATAGGTGGCAGAATATATTTGCCTCTCACGGATATATGGACTCTGATAAAATATTTCCATTTCAGAGCCATGATAAGAGCTTTAAAGATAACCTCTTTAACCTTCAAATTTCTCATGAAAGCTATTATAAATTAGACTTTTAAATCTTTGCTATTTCCTGAGAAATTGTATTGATTTATTGAGAGCTGACACTACATGTCGAACATAGGAGAGTTAGACTCATTATTGAAAAGGAAGAAGGTGAAATGTTCTTTCTGACAGGAAAATGGAGATGAAATTATGAAAAAATTCTCCAAGGAATAGTCTCATTTTCTACAAATTCAGTAATAAAACTCTTTTCCTGATTGTGCCCTGAGAGATTTTGAAGTCAATTTTCAGGTATAGATGGATGCATTCTTATAATTAGAATTCTATAATCGGTTTTGTTCTACTCAGGGACATGGATGCAGGCTCAACTAGGGGACAAATGACCTATGCTTTCATTGTAAGAAGACTTATGACAACCAACTATTTAATACTATCATAGGTTTTACTTAGAGGAGCATGAAGAAATATATATATATATATATAAGCTTTATATATAAAACAAATATATAATATATATTTATATTTTATATGATACATATATAAAAATATATTTTTTGTGGTACTGGGGATTGAACCCAGGGACATGCTACCTCTGAGATACACCCCCAGCTCTATTTTATTTTTTATTTTGAAACAGGGTCTTGCCAAGTTGATGAAAGTCTCACTACTTGCTGAAGCTGTCTTCAAACGATACTCCTGTCTTAACCTCCCAAGTACTGGAATTACAGGCATGTGCCACCATGCCCGGCATATATATATATAAAATAAACAAACCTTTCCTTTGGTTACTTGCAAAAGTGACATGGGAAGTTGCCTCCTGTCCCCAATGCCCTGGAGAAATTGAGTTTTTGTTCACATGGGACTAGTTTTCCCAGAGCGTGAATATAAGAAAAATTCAGTCATTCATTCATTTAGCAAATATTTATTGAGGCATTACCAGGCCCAGGTTCTCATCCAGGCCCTGGAGATAACACAGTGGACCAAATTCCCCGTCTTCAGGGAGCCAGTCTAATGTGGGAAGAAGATAATAAAGGAGCAATAACTGATTAATGATGTGTGATTCTATTCCAGGCATAGAATTAAGATAGGATGAGGAAAGGGAGTGGCAGATACTACTCTTTCAGATTAGGTGGTCAGGAAAGGCCTCTCTGACGAGGTAACATTTGATCTGAGCACAGGTGAGGAGCCAGTAGCTGTGCCCATCTCCTTGGGGCCAGGTATATAGGCAGAAGAGACTGCAAGAGACTCCACTAGTCAGGAGCTGTGTGTTGGGTTTGTGGGACAAAGAGGCCAGTGAGGCTGGAGCTGGATGAGAAGCAGTGAATGGTAAGTGTGGAAGGGAAGAGTTTGGAGACACTGTGGAGGCCAAGGCAACAACTTTGCATTTCATTCTGAGTATAAGGGAGAGTGGGGGAGGCTTTTGAGACCAGTGATGTAATATGATCATATGATCAGATTTAACATTTATTTATTTATTTACTCATTCACTTATTCATTTATTTATTTATTCATGGTGTCAGGGATGGAACCCAGGAGCTCATGCATGCTAAGCATGCATTTTTATCACTGAGTTACATCCCCAGTCTTTTTTTTTTTTTTTTTTCGGTACTGGGGATTGAACTCAGGGGCATTCTACCTCTGAGCTACACCCCCAGACCTATTTTTTTTCTTTATTTTGAAACCAGTTCTCACTAAGTTGCGGAGTGCCTCACTAGGTAGCTGAGGCTGGCCGCGAACCCGGATCCTCCGGTCTCAGCCTCTCGAATGCTGGGATTACAAGCATGCGCCACCACGCCCGGCTACATCCCCAGTCTTGACACTTTCTTCTTTCTTTTTTGTGGTATTGTGGATTGAACCCAGAGGCATTCTACCTCTGAGCTCCACCCCCAGCCCTATTTTTTTAAAAATTTGAAACAGGGTCTCAGTAAGTTGTGAAGGGCCTCACTAAGTTGCTGAGGCTGGCCTCGAACCTGAGATCCTCTTGTCTCAGCCTCCCAAGTACTGGGATTACAAGTGTGTGCCACCACCCCCCAGCTGCCCTGATACTTTTAAAAGGATAAGCTGGCATTGTGTGGGAGGATGTATGACGGTGGTGTTGGTGGTGGCAATAGAGGATGATTCCAAACAGGGATTGTTGATAGGAGGTAGCTGCAATAATGCAGTGGGAGGTAGGATGGCTCAGTGATAGCAATAGAGGTGGAGGTAGGGGAGAAACTCAGATTTGGAATGTGTTCTGGTTGTACAGAAGAGAAAATTTCCCAATGGATTGGATGAAGGAAGTACAAGAAAGCCTCTCTCTTAAGGATTTTAGCCTCTGTGAATGGTGGTGTAGGTGCAAAATTATGAGACTTGAGGGAGCAAGTATAGGGGAAGAAGTCAGGAGTTGATTTGGGGAACATGTTGGTTTTGAAATATCCACAATATATCCAAGTGACATGAAAGCGACGTGCTTGGCTCCACAAGTTTGAAATTCAGGAAAGAAGTTGCAGATACGTACTTGAGGACGTATAGGATAGCAGGTGATGCTTAAAACCATTTGTCTGGACCTTATCACTAATGCCCTGAATGTAAATAGAGATGAGGTCCACGTGCTTGGACTTGAGATGATCTGTCTCAAGATAGGAGTAAACAACATGGCTGCCATAGTTTGGCTCTTAAATGTCCTCAAATGCTTATCTGTTAAAGACTTAGTCCCCAGCTTGGCACTATTAGGAGGTGTGGAAACTTTAAGAGGTGCGGTCTAGTGGGAGATTTTAGATCTATGGGAGTGTGCCTGTGAAGGGGATGGGGAACTCTCATCTCTTCCTCCTCCTCTCTTTTTATTTTGTGTCCCAGCCATGAGGTGAACAGTTTGCTTCACCACATGCTTTCCATGGGCTGAACTGCTTTGCCATAGCCCGAAGAATGAGATCAATCAATCATAGGCTAAAACCTCCCAAACTGTGAGTCAGGAAAAACCTTTTCTCTTATTAAGTTGCTTTATCCCAGATATAACAAGGAGACTTGGAAGGAACAGATGGACAGGGAGGGATAAAACCAGAAGAGTATTGTATCCTGGAAGAAAGGAGAATGAAATATTTCAATGAATAATTAAGTCTATCAAATGAAAGCTGGCTAAAGATGCAGGCTATGGGGCTGGCAGTGTAGCTCAGTAGTAGAACACTTGCTTAGCATGTGTGAGACCCTGGGTTCAATCTCTAGCACTACAACAAAGGAAAAAAATGCAAACTAAAAAATGGTCATGAGCAGAAAGCAGCTCATTGATGATCTTAATGAACTGCTTAAATGGAGTAGAATGGAAGAGCTTCTTATCTCTGTGTGAATGGAGGAGCTTTGCTGAATAAGAGATCATGGAAAGGTGGGGTAGCTGGAGATGGTTCCAAAATGATTTTTTTTTACCTCTTCTTTCCTTTCCTTCCCTTCTTCTTTCTAGTACTAATAGCATGTTTGCATGCCGAAGGAATGATCCTGAAAAAAAGGGCTGTAGATGATTCCTAAAATATAGAATAATTGAAAGGCAGAGTCCTGGAGTAGGTGAGATAGGATGGAACCCAGACCTCCAGTAGAGAAGTGTCAATCCATTTGTTGCTATGGGAAAGGTGTAAAGTGTATGGATATGCATGTAGAGGAGTTAGTAGTTTGCTGGTGGGTGATCGTGGGAGTTCTCTTTTGATTACATTTTATATTCTCAGGGAAGTAGGAAAATGATATTAAAGGTCATCAGCAGATTGCAGCTAGTGGAGCTAATGAGGACATTTAAAGAGAGAAAAGTTCTGCAAGGAGTCTATGAAAATGGGGACACTTACCCAGAACAGAAACCTTGGGCTACTGCACAACTCTGATGACCACTTAAGTTTGTGGTAACAATTTTTGAGGGAGATTATCCCACATAACCATGTTTTCATTTAACCATACTGATCTATGGAAACACCTGTATTAAGTGAAGAAATGAGTTTAACTGATTTTGGAGCAATTAAATTAACTGATTGAACACCGAGGCGACTTTAACAGTGCATCATGGAATCCAAATAATGTAAGGAGGGAAGTGAGGGCAGGAGGAGATGGTGGTTTTTGGAGACATTTGGATACTGGAGTGAGTGGGCTGGAGAGAGAGGAGGTGGGTCAGAGGAAAGGGTGGTTAAATTGAGATGTTTGCAGGTGGTGAAGCTGTGAGCAGTCATGATGGCAGAATTGAGCACAAGTGTGCCTAACTGAGGGGGACTAGGAGACAGGGTCTTTGAACACGAGGAAGGGATGAACCTTAGCACCAAGTGTTATAGTTTGGATCTGGAATGTGCCCCTAGGGTTCATATGTTGAAGGCTTGGTCCTTGATGCAACAACGCTCAGAGGTGGAGCTTTTGAGAAGTGGTTGGATCATGAGATCTCTGACCTCATCAGTATATTAATCCATTGATGGATTTGTAATTGAAGGTACCATTGGAGGTGATGGAGACGATAGGAGGTGGGGCAAAGTTGGAGGAAATACACCCCAGTGCGTATGCTCTGGAAGGGTTTATCTTTTTCCCTCCCTCTGTCCCTGCTCCCTGGCTGCCAGGAGCTGAGCAGGAGTCCTCTGCCACACCCTTCTACCACAATATTCTAACTCACCTCAGCCCCAAAGCAATGCAGCCAACTGATTATGGACTGAAATCTCTGAAACCCTGGGTGTAAATAAATCTTTCTTCCTTTTCAATTGATTTTCCCAGGGTTTTTTGTTTGTTTGTTTTTACAGTGTTGGAAATCTAACACACCAGGGTTTTTAGATGACTCATCAATGAAGATGAAAGGACTATTAACCAAGAGGAAGACAGAATCATAGTGAAATGTTCTAAGAATAAGGAGGGAAGGGAGTACTTATCAACGTAGTGAATAATTTTAACACGGATAGGTAGCTTGTGTATCTGAGGACATGTATCTCAAAGGCACTATGGTCTTTATGAAGGAGGGAAGAAATATAGACTGGGAGTAGCACACATGATATAATAGCTGCAACTTGTGAAGGTGCCAAGTGCGAACTGTATCCCCATGTCATATGTAGTGTGCGTGTGTGTGTGTGGGGGGGGGGGTCTAGTTTTCAGTTACACTGAGAAGATGAAGAGATATTGAGAGAAGAGGGTGAGAACACAAGGGATTTTCATGGTGGCAGACCTGAATTATCTCATGTACAGTGGAACTCTTTAGAGGATTCAGGGTGGGTATGTTTGGGTCAGTTAGGGAATGGGCAGAGCCATGTGAGGCAAGAGAGTCTAGCAGTAGAGGCTCTCCCCTGATATGAAGACCTTGGTCAACAGAAAGGAGAAGTACTGAGAATATCTGTCCTGAAGATCACATAGGGATGACATGGTCAGAGAGCCATTGCTTCTCTCCTTCTTGGGACTGACCACTTAGGTTGTGTCATGAGGTAGGAAGGAGAAATGATGGGCTGACAGGGAGCAAGTGGAGCTCTGTGTACCTGCTCCTTGAACTTTGTCACCAGTGGAAACAAGTCTAAGAGATCACTCAGATGATGAGGATGGAACAGCCTTTGAAGCACAGAAAGATTATGGTGTATTTGGTATGAAGGACACTTTGTTTGGTTTGCAGTAAATAAAACTTATCCATTCATTTACCCAGTGTCTGTTGATTACCAAGCATGGAGACATAATGCAAAACAAGACTCAGTCCTTCCCAGTTATATGTCTCGTCAGAACATGGCCCACATGCACTCTACTGTGATTTATCTTGCCACCTTATAACACAAGAACTCATTGGTCATACATGTATGGTTTTGTTTATTAATAAGTAGGAGCTTTTTTATAAAAAAAATTCATAAATAAACACTAAAACTTTCACATAGGGAAAAAAACATGTCAATCTCCTATAGGATGATACAGATCTTTCAACACAAATAAATTAATGTTTTAAACAAATCAAGATGTGTTAACCAATAAACATTGTAATGTATTTGTCTTAGTTTGGAGAAATCATGTTTGCTGCAATAGGGCTTTAAGAATAAAATAGGAAAGGTTTACTGGAAAAAATGCAAGTGTCCTACTATTTGCCATATTCATTACAACAAATACAGAGAAGATTTACCACCTTTCAGTTTATTTTGTTTTATGACAAATATTTTGCACATTGCATGATGGTATAAATGGACTTTTTGTGTATTTGATATAAATTGAAGGGGAAAAGAGTATCTACTGTGTTTAATTAATTCATGAACTATAATCCCTCTGCTTTCAAAATTGCTGATTCGGAGTCTTATCTTTTTGGCTCTCAGAGACTCAACAGGTCACTACAGTTGATGTAGAAATCTTTTGAACACACAATATTATCATATTGAAGAAATTTTGGCTGCAGTTTTAGAGTATGATCAAACCAATTTCCACTTAGCTTTTAAGTCAATGAGGTTTTCCATTCTATTTTAGTACTTTATTCCAACAAAGACTTAGTATCCTTTCTTCTGAAATGCACCCTAATATCAAAGGACTGTCAGTGCTGTGAAACCTCTTTATTTTGCCCATGCCAGAAAAAGTTTGAGTCATTTTTCTAAAATGTTGGCAAAGTTCAAAGAGACTTCATAGTAACTCTGGACTTACTGGCGAGATATATGTGTGTGCCGTTTGCATGTTATAAGTCTAGGCATCCCAGACTGTTTCTAGGGGCATATGGAGCAATAAACATGTGAAAGACATTATTTGGTGAAACTGAGAAAGTTTGAATTATGAGGCAAGAATAGGATTCAGTTGTGATTTTTTAAAATGCCTCTTTATTTCTTCTCTAATATTGTATTCTTTTGGTCTTACAACTTCTTAGCCTTTAAGGATAACAAAGGTAAGGAAATTGTTTTTGTGCAATAGAATGACTTGTGTTTTTATGTTTCATTAAAATAGAGTACAGATATACCCAATCAATCATAGAATTTCATCTAGTCCGTGAATCCTTGATAGGGGCAAAAATTAGTTTTGGGGGAGTAAATAAAATGTATGACAGTTATTTTTGGTCCTCCAAAGGGTCATGATACATAAATAGATGTACAGTAACCTCTAATATTAAAAATTCATGGGGGTTAGGAAAAATACCCCAAGAAAGCTCCTTAAAAGGAAAATAATAATACAAATTTTTAAAAAGCTGAGAAACACTGATCTAGTTTTTTGAAATAGAGGCTCAACACCACAATACAATGTAAGCTACCAGCATTACAAGAATATAGACAGATTCTGAAAATAAATTCCAATTGCATATTTGCTTATGGTTGATCATGTGTTGAGGGTTTAGCTGCCAGTCCACGGTGCTGTTGGGAGGTGGTAGAAACTTCATGAGGTGGGGCTCAGTGGAAGGAACTTAGGTTATTGGGGGTGTGCCCTTGAAAGGGACATTGGAATCTGGCCCTTCCTTTTCCTCTTTCTCTTCACTTCCTGAAATCCACAAGGTGAGCAGCTTTCTCTATCAAACACTCCTATGATGTGCTCCGTCACCACAGACTGAAAAGCAATGGAGTTAACTGACTGTGGACTGACATCTCTAAAATTGTGAGCCCAAATAAGACTTTCCATTATTTAAGTTGATTATCATGGGCATTTTGTTACAGTGACAGAGAAAACTGACTAACATTTTTTTCTCTAAGTACAATTTCAATTGTTTGCTCACACCAATCTTACGCTGGGTTTTTTATTTATCCGCCTATTTATAACCTGCGCTGGCTGCTTGGACACCAGAGTTCAAGACAGGGTATTGGTTACCTTAGCTTTATCTCATGCTTGTCCTTTCTGCCAGAGCTGACTCTCCTGGGGGAAATGAGATAAGGAAAGTAAAACACTTGGCCTGGAGCATTCTGTAAGTACAAGTGTAGACAGCTATGGGATCAACAAAGGAAGAATGGTACTGGAAGGTGGTTAAGAAAGGATTGAGAAAAGAGGACTTCAGAAAAGGCATTTGCACACTTGGATTGGAAAACAATTACATGTTTATTTTTTAATTAACTTTGTTTGAAACTTACTCTTTGCTTTAATTACTATGTAGCAAACCTCAGTAGTATTATTGGGACCTGGGCTTTGTCAGCAATAGAAATCATAGTTATTTCCATAACATATTATAGTTGTTGCAAATATCTTAAAAAGGTATAATTACTTTAGAATTGCTAGACCCAGTTTTAGATCTTATTACTTAACATGTTAATAAAGCATGCATTTTGTAAATCTCAGATTTATTTTATTTTGTTTTTGTGGTACTGGGCATTGAACCCAGGGGCATTCTACATATGAGCTACATCCCCAGCCTACTTTATTATGATTATTTGATAATAGGTGTTCAATTTAGGGGTATTCTACCTTTGAGCTATTTATTTATTTATTGAAACAGGATCTCGCTAAGTTTCTAAGGGTCTTGCTAAAATGCTTTAAACCTTTGATCTTCCTGTCTCAGTCTCCCAAGTACTGGGATTACAGGTGCCACTGTGCCTGACTTTAATCTCAGTTTTAACCACATAAAAATTCAAATCTTCTGTTTCACAAGGGATGCCACAAAGTTAAAAGGAATATTATAGCCTGGGATGCATATATAATAGATAAGAGATCCATACTCATAATAAAATATAGAGGCCGAAAGTGTAAAATATAAAAGGTGCATGGGAAAATTGGCCCTTTCATAATATTGGCATGAAGTGGTAAGTCTTTTATTAGTTTTATTAATTTGATAGTAGCTTACAGTTTTTAAAAATGTTAATAACTTTTGACCCAGAAATCCCATATTAAGAAATCTACAAAAATGCTGGCATATTTGTACATAGATCTATGTGAAGTAGGTTTGACAAAGTAGTGCTTTAATTGTGAAAAATCTAAAGAGAATAAAATGCCCATTAGTAGGGAACTTTATTAAATACATTGCCAAATTTGTATAATGGCGTAATATAGAGCTACAGATACAGCTATATCCACTGAGATGGCAACTCAAGCAATCCTGCTCTATGAAAAATCATAGGGAAAATCTGCAGTACAATTCTGTTTATGAAAAATATAACAAAGCCTCAAACTCAAGAAAATCCAAAGAGCATGGAAAATTGGGTTGATGGCTGTGAGCCCAGCTCTTCATACATGTTCCATTTGGTGGGAGGAGTGGGGTTGGCCGGGTGAGTAACACGAGTTTGTTTTTACTCTTCTGTAATGTTTTTACACTACTTTTTATTCATGTACTACCACATAATTATGTAAAAGCAAAAAAATTAAAATGATGACATTTACTATAACAACAAAAATATAGACTACATAGGGATAAATCTAAAAGGAAATATGCAGGCCTTTTGGAAAGAGGAGTATTGAATTTTATTGAGGTATATAAAAGACCTGAATAAAGGGAGAAATGTACCATGTCCTTGAATTCTGTGATTCTACATAAGTTTATAGAGGTTAGTGAAAATCTAAGATCCCATGAGAAATTAAATGTGACAAAATGATGCTACAGTTCTTTGCAAGAAGAACAACAACAGACAGACAAGAATGACCAAGAAAATCTTGAAAAAGAATAACAAGCTGGTTGTGGTGGCACACACCTCTTACAGTACTTGGGAGACCAAGACAGGAGGATTGCAGATTCAAAGCCAGCCTCAACAACTTAGCGAGGCTCTTAGCACCTTAGTAAGACCCTGTTTCCAAATAAAATAGAGATAGGAGTGTAGCTCAGAGGTAGAATGCTCCTGGGTTTGATCCCCCCGGTCACGCCCCCACACACAGACTAACGAGAGTATGTCTGTGCAACCAAATATTAAAGTTGTTATAAAAGTAAAAAAATGGAAAGTGAGCTACTGGCCCATGATTAGACAAGGAGATCCATTGAGCCGAATGGGAAGTCACTGCAATGTCTTGGGCCTTGATTGGCGTTTGTCTACTGGAGGTGCATGTGGGGCCTTCGAAGCTCTTCATTATTAGGGGACCATGCTTGCCTTGATTCCCTTGCAATTTCCACCACACCTTGTGCCAGTTCAGTGTTTGGTATTAATCAAGTGTGGCAGGCAGATGACCACTTGCTTTGGGGACAAATGTCTTGTTATTCTAGTTTATTTTGGGAGGATCCCTGATGCAATGGGCAGAAGTGTACAAAGAACAGAGGAAGGTTGTTTTTGAGACAGAAGTCAAATTTCTGATGTCTAAACTATATAATATATATAATCTTAGTAACATTTATGTACTAACACCTGCATAATCTCTATGACCTGTATATCTTTTATTACCTGTATGATCCCTAATAGAAAAATATATATATATTTTTATAATTGTGCTTTTAAGTAGGATCCTAAGGAGTACTTTTTTTTTAGTTTTTCTCATATATAGTGATAAAAATATATATTATTTTAGGGAGGAATTGAAAGAGGTGCTGCAAGTTAGTCAAGAAAGAACAAGGTAAACCAAGTTCAAAGAATGTGCTACACAAATATTAAAGTCCCCCCCCCACCCTCCACAGGAAAAGCAATAAAGTTGGGGCCATAGCACAAACTGGTTGTGTACATCCTGAAAGCCCCCCTCCCCCCAAAAAAAGAAACTTATAAAATACAAATGGTATTTGCATAGCCTGGCAACAAACAGAAAACAAAATTTTGTGTCATTGCTCCAGGATCTACTTTGTTGGGACTTTGCCTCCCTCTCCACCCATGGAAGGCCTAAATTAAGCTTATTTTGTTTTAGCCTTTTGATAAATCCCTGATTCCCCCTCCCTGTCACTGAAGTTATGTTTCCTAGTGCTTTTTTTTTTTTTTTTCCCTCACAAGGATGGTCAATGGGAAATGGTAGGTGGCAAGTTTGGAATTTTTATCTAAAGCAGTTTTATCTTGTTTTATTTAACAGAAGTCCTCTGTTGAGGAGTGTCTTGTGAAAATTCAGATTATGATTTAGTAACTGAGGGGTGTGGCCTGAAATTCTACTCTTTTAATAAGCTTTTAGGTGAACTTCATGCAGATGGTTCACATTTTGAGTAGCAAGGGCTGAGACTAAAGGAGCCAAGGAGGCTAAATTTAATCTACATCAGTGTTGTTTCAAAAAAAATGCAGTGTGAGGTATAAGTGTGAGCCATATATGTAATTTAAAATTTTCTAGTAGCATTGAAAGGAGGAAAAGAAACAGATGAAATGAATTGTTGTTTTGAGTCTTAAATATCCCCCAAAGCTCATGTATTGAAAGCATTTCCCAGTTGCAGCAAGGTTCAGAGGTGGGGCATGAGTGGAGCGGGTAGACTTGCCCCCTGGGGGTGGTGGTTTGGGGACTATATATTTTCCTAGTCCCCTCCTGTTGCTCTCTCTGTTTCTGGCAGCCATGATGTGAGAGTGGTATCCCTTCATCATGTCTTGCTGCTGAGGTTTCTGCCTTAGAGCTGACTGACCATGGACGGAACCTCTAAAACTGAGCCAAATAAACATTTCCTCTTCTAAGTTGTTCTTGTCATGCATCTTGGTCACAGAAACGGAAAAGCAGACTAAAAAAAATATAATATATTTTGTTTCAAACAACGTATTCCAAACCTTTGTATTCAACATGTATTGAATATAAAAATATTGAGATGCTTTATGTTCTTTGTTTTTGAATTTAGTTTTTGAAGTTTCCTGTGTTTTACACTTATAATACATCCTGATGTGTGCTATAATGCAGCCAGATTTCAAGCAGTCAGTAGCTACTGGCTGCCATATTAGACTTATGGATAAAAGGTTTATATGACCTTCAGCCCAGATGAAAATTTAGACATGCTTCCAATTGTATGCATAAGAACCAAATGAATGTTTGAAGTGTGTATTGATGTATCTGTCACCTACATGTTACAAAATAAATTGCTGATGTACTAGATATTTTGGAAAGAAACTTTACAACAGCTTTAGCTTGTGATATTTTACACTCCACTGACTGATATCTGGAGTTACTCTTAATCTCTTTGTCAATCTTTTCTTTGTCAATCTCTTTTTCTCTCCTCTGGTGCTTTCTGAATCAGTTAAGGCCACGGTATGAAGCTGATGAAATCTTAATTGGATAATTTAAAAACAGTTGCTGAAGTGACTATTTACAAAGGTTGGACAAGGTTAGGAAGTCTATAAGAGACGCTGAAGTGGCCTGGAGTGAGTCAGAGTAGTTAGTGTGCTGAAAGAGCCTTTGAAGGAGGAATGCTGGTTTCCCAGGGCCACCATAAGAAATGACCACAAGCTGAGGGGCTTAGAACAGTAGATATTTATTCACTCACAGATTGGGAGATGAAAAGTATGAAATCAAGGTCCTATTAGGGCTCTGTGTTCTCGTAGGCTCTGAGGTGGAATCCTTTCTTGCTTCTTCCTAGCTTCTGGTGGCCCCAGTGACCCGGGGCATTCTTTGGCTTGTAGCCACATCACTCCAAACTGGCTGCATGATCACATGACCTTCTTCTGCGTGAAGAAGGCAAGTGTGGCTGTATCCAAAACTCCTCTCTGTCACCAGTCATTGAATTTAGAACCTATCAAATTTAGTATGTCCTCATCTTACCTTGATTGCATCTGCAAAAACCTTGCTTCCACATAAAGTCTCATTCATAGTGTCTGGGGGTGGGGGTTAGAACTTAAGCGTATCTTTATGGCAAAACACAGTTCATCCTACCACAAGGATGGATCAGTTACTGGCGCTGGGCTCCATGTCGAGAGATCTGCAGAGGCCTCCCGTTAGCAGCTGTGACTCTGTGAGAATGGAGCCACTGTCCTCCTCTTCTGTGCTCTCCTACCCTGTCTCCTATTGGAGGAGCTCTGTGGGAGTCTGGAGAGCAAGGAAGCCTCAGGCTGTAGTTCACACAGGGTCAGGCATAAAGGGCACAGAGCTTGGTAGGGAAGGTTAGAGACAGGACCCTGAGCACAGCTGCTGGGTTGAGTGAAGCATTTTCTGTCTTTCTCCCTCCTCTATCCTATCCATTCTCCTATCTCCCCCCCACCACACTCTGTTCCATTTCTACTTTTACTACCCATGGCTATTCTTTTCATGACCACCCTGCCAATTTTAACGTGCATATTTAACTATGTAAGACCTTTAGCTCTCATCATTCCTTCCTCACTTACATGCTGTTATGGTTCGTTTGAAATAGTTGCTATTTTAACATAAGTTGGCTGATGAGGAAAACAAGGCACTGGACATTTGGGGACTTGCCTTAAGATAAACAGTACTCTACTGAAAGTCTTTTTTAATGGAACTTTGATTTTTTAAATTGTAAATTGACAAATTATAGTTGTACATAAAATAAGAGTCTTTAGGCATTATTATATGCTTGACTCTGGGAATATAAAAAATAATCTATGTTGTAGCTTCCATAGGATATGTGAAAATATGGACTGATTATTAATGTTGCTAAAATAGCTAAAATTATATTTTTATGACTTGCTTTATGATAGTTTAGAATTTCATACTTTTTTTAGATATTGAGCCTTATTCAAAACATTTGCCATTGAAGAGACATATTAAGTATAGTTGTATTAACTTCTGATGAGGTGGCACTGGTAGTTTATATCTTGATGAAATTCCCCTCCTTATAAATTCATAATGATGGCAGGTAAATATTTGAATATGGAACAAAAATATATACTCAGGCTTAAAATGAACACTTTACTCTTCATGCAACAGAAATGGAACAGAAAAAAATGTGGCACTGGAGCCAAAGCCATAAGCTAGTTGGACATTGGTCCTAGGATGGTCTGGAACAGGACATGGTGGCTAGGAGTTCAATTCCTGCAAAGAGATAGGACTGAGGCTCATGGGGTCTTGGTGTTCCAACAGATCCGGCTCTCCTGTGGGCTTTGGGGCTAGGAATAGTATATCCCACTGTCCTCATGGGACAGGAGCCCTGAAATACCCTTTTAAGTCCTCCAAGAGCTGTAGCTGTTCTACGTCATTACCAAAGAAAATATAGTAGTTAACTACTGGATTTCTTTGCAGTATTCAGGATTAAAATAAAAACTCCTATATTCCTATATTCCAATAATAAGCAATGAAAAATTTAAGAAAAGGTAACTAGGAATATGTCAAACAAAAGATGTGACACACACACAAACACACACACACACACACAAATCTGTATATATTTCAGAAAAGTACAAACTAATACTGAATGATATAACTGGTTTGTAGAACAAGCATAATCACTTATAATGCAATCATAATGCAACTCTAGTTTCGTCTGTTTTCTTCCTTTTAAAATATATCTAGAAAAGGTGAGCCTCACACACCTGTATTGCAACTTGAACAGTCTCCATTTTTTTCCTCTAAGGGAATGAGTCATATATTGTTTGAGTCACACACAGTATTATTTCAATAAAGAGGATCCCCAGTCCCCTGTAATAGCTCAAACTCAGGATTTAGTTTATTGTTAAATATCCCTCTGTTCCCCATTGGAAATCTGTTCACTTTTTAAAAATATTGTAAAGATGCGAATCCTGCCCTATGTTGATCTGTGGATTCAATGCAATCCCAATAAAAATTCCATCAGGATTTTTGTTTGTTTGTTTGATTGTTTTGGTGGAATTTGACCAGCTGATTCTAGAGTATACATAACCAGGTAGAATGCTAAGAATAACTGAGGCACTCAGAAGAAAAACAAGGCGAAGGGATTTGAGCTATCAGGTGAGAAGACTAATAATAAAAGCATAGCAATTAAGATAGTGCATTGCTGGCATAGAAATAGACCAATCAATCAAGGGACAGAAGAGAGCCCAGAAACAGACGCACACGTGTGGACACTTGATTTATTTCAGAAGTGGTACTGCAGAGCCACAGGGCAAGATGATCCTTTTCAATAAATGGTTCCGGGATAATTGGAAATTTAGAAGGAAAAAATGAAATTGAATTCCCTAAAGTAGTTGTACTAAATGATCTATAAATTGAATCCTTATAAGTAATTGTATTAGATAATGTGCAAGGGATGGATACTTTTTTTAAAAAGAATATTGATAGATGCTAAACCACATAGCTCAGGTTTAGATTTTATAATGTACATAAGTTATATTTTTGCTGGGAGAACAAGAATTCTGCAGCATGGTCTGCTCCTTAGAAGAGACTTTTATTGGACTATAGTTAACTCCTCATCCTGGGGATTCATCTCCATGCTGCCTGAGGGAGGATCCTGTTTTTTTTTTTTTTTTTTTTTTTTTCCTGCCTGGGATCTCCATTTGTCTGACCAGAACTCCAGGATACTGAAGCGAACACACATTCCTGGGGAGTGTTTTTGGACTCCTGACACTGTGCAGGCTAGTTTTCTTTTTTTAACCTAAGCCTTTCATGAGTTTCTAGGTAAACTCTGAAATTTTTGCATGGCTTTGGGGACTATCCTGCTAGCTCAGTGGCATAAATGTGACTTGTTTAATAAGAATACTTTGTGAATTGGCATGAAAACACATTTTGGACTTATATTTGTATCATATATGTGCCAGCTCTGCCATGATTTTCTACTTATGCAATATTTGATATGTATGCCTCCTATGTCTTCAAATAGATTCCTGATCACTAAAAGACAGAGACCATGACTTAAGGGACACCTACACTGCTGTTGTCATCACCCTTGATGTTTATACTTTTTTTTTTTTTTAATAAACCAAGCTTGGTGGTCAGCGTTTTACCTTAATTCATTCCCACACCACCACCATGGCATGGGCCACCATAAGGACCCCTGTTTTGCATATGTAGAAACTAAGGCATCAGATGTCAATGGCTTACTCAAGATCATAGACAGGAGGATCACAGTTTGAGGCCAACCCCAGCATCAACTTTGTGAGACGTTTGGCAACTTAGTGAAACTGTTTCAAAAAAATAAAAATAAAAATAAAAAAGGGCTAGGGATGTAGGTTCCATCTCCAGTACCAAACAAACAAACAAACAAACAAACAAACAAAAAATAGCTAGGGAACAAACCCAGGGGACTCCAGAGTACTACATAACTTACTACTGTATAATGCTTCTTATTATATAAGCGTAAGAAATTGATTAGAGAAGTTTTGAAGTTCTTTGGCAATGGGATCCCATCCCAGCTAATTCAAGTAGGAAAAAACCCACCCCGATTCCTTGGAAGGATATTGAGTAGCTTTAAAAATTGACCCAACACCTAGAAAACTAAAATAAAAGTAAGGGCGCAAACCAAGGGAGGTGGGTCATGTCGCAGAACTGGCCTGAGAAATCAGCTTCTTGCTAAGGCTGAGTTCTAAACTGTCCCTTGTCTTTGCCTCACTGGCTCAAAAAATTAAGTTTTCTTGTAGAAACATCTGTTTGGCCAAGCCTGGGACACCTGTTCATGCTGTCTGCCAAATGTGAAGAGAGGAAGGAACTAGCTTCCTTTGGCTTTTGTAGAGAGCAGTAGAAGTTGGCTTCCCATCAAAACCCGCTTTGAAGATTTCCCACAGAAAAAAGGGGAGAGGTTGAGCAGCCAGAACGTCTCCAAGAGCCACCACAGCTCTCTTGTTTGCTACCATGTGTACATCCTCCAGTTCCAGTTTTGCCCACCAAAAATTGCCTGCTAGGCGCTCACGTCCCACACTGGCTGGTGAATAGATCTGTACATATAAGCCAGATTAAGGCAATTAATCAGTAGCCACTGATTGTCATGTCGGAAATAAATGACCTAGTTCATGTACCATTGCCAGATTGTGTTCTATGTTTTAAAGATACCCCTGTGTGTTAGGAACCATAATCCGATGTTCTTCTAGAACTCAAACAATTTCATTTTTCCCTTCAAACCTACCCCCTCTTGGATTCTCTGAATCTCTTAGTAGCATTGTCCTCTAAACCACTTTCCCCTTATTTCCTTTGGCCCTAATATCGACATATTTACTAAATTTTAGCAATTACCTAGTTTTTTTTCAGTACTGGGATTAAACCCAGGGACATTCTACCTCCGAGCTACACCCCTGGCCTCATTTTTTTTTTTTTTTTTTTTCGGTACTGGGGATTGAACTCAGGGGCATTCTACCTCCGAGCTACATCCCCAGCCCAATTTTTTATTCTTTATTTTGAAACATGGTCTCACTAAGTTTCGGAATGCCTCACTAGGTAGCTGAGGTTGACTGCGAACCAGGATCCTCCAGTCTCAGCCTCCCAAATGCTGGGATTACAAGCATGCACCACCACGCCCGGCTCCTCATTTTTTATTCTTTATTTTGAAACAGGGTCTCACTAAGTTGCTGAGGGCCTCACTAAGTAGCTGAGGCTGTCCACGAACCCAGATCCTCTGGTCTCAGTCTCCCAGGTACTGGGATTACAAGGATGCGCCACCATGCCTGGCTAGCAATTACCTATTTTTAATGTCTGCTATTGACCCTCATTTTCTCTCTCTTTAATTTTCACCCTTCCTATTCTTTGACTTACTTTGAACCTAACTGGATTTCACATCTCCAGTTTTTCCCTCTTCCACTCTGCCTTTCCTGGTGCTACTGAACTAAGTTAACCAGAGGCAAATTTCTAGATATATCACCCTCATGCACCACATGATTTGATGGCTGTAGCCTGCTGTGTTTGAGTTTGTAGCACCATGTGATAAGACCTAAGAATACATCTCCAACCCAATTTCCCATGTACTAGTTTCATATACACTTTTCTCCAGCTGAACTGAGAATCTATCCTATAGGTTGGCTGCAATTGATTAGCTTCCACCACACATTTCAACACAGAAACCCTAAGTGGAAAGGTTGTCTTCTTTTCTTTCTTACAGATGAAGAGTAATGGCATCAGGGGCCTTTCCTGGGGTGTCTCTGAGAGTAAGTGAGAGAGCCGAGTGGCAGCCCCAGGCTTCAAGCTCAGAGCTCCTTGCTCTTTGCAGTATACTAGATCACCTCTGTATTTGCCTTTTAGGTTCAGTCCAGAATTTCCTTTCCTTTTATTTCTATGTGATTAGATCTCTGCCCTCTCCTAATACAGCTCAGTTGGCATCCTCTTAGTGAGACATTCTTGTGTCATGGCAGCTTGGAGTCATCTCTGCCCTCTCTGATTTCTCATGGTACGTTTTCTCTTTTGTAGACCAACACTTTGCAATATGGTTCTTTGTTTTTTTTTTTTTTTGCGGTACTGGGGATTGAACTCAGGGGCATTCTACCTCCAAGCTAAACCCCCAGCCCTATTTTTTATTCTTTATTTTGAAACCGAGTCTCACTAAGTTGCAGAGTGCCTCACTAGGTAGCTGAGGCTGGCCGCGAACCCGGATCCTCCGGTCTCAGCCTCCCGAATGCTGGGATTACAAAATATGGTTCTTTGTATACAAGCCTTATGAGGAGCTATATGTGGCCTACAGCTCATTCCTTATATGCTATTTAGAATCATCACCAATGAACAGAATTCTCCCAGATGTAAAGAACACAAAACATAAAAGCAGTGATTTCAAAGGATGTATCTATGTTATTATAACTGTCACCAACTAAGGACAACTTTTCTCTGCTACCTTTCACATTCTGCTAATAAGAAATGGTTAAGGGAAGTATGCCAGTATATATTTAGGTGAGATAAAGTAAAGTAGAATTTTCTCTTGCTTGTCTGACACACAAGAACTTGGGTAGTCTCACAGGGAAGTAGTTTTGAAGTAGAGATAGCAAGTCAGGGGACAGGTCTGAGGTCCCAGGACAAGTCTGGGTTGTGAATCTGGTCCAGGCAGGCTAAACATTAATCCCGAGGGGGAAAAAAAAGGGTCCAAGAGGACAACCCAGAATGGCAGCCTAAACATGGTAAGGCAGGTCCAGGGTTCAGGGACCCATGAAGGACTGGCCCTAAAGTGACCAAATCTGAGGGAGCAGACAGGGAAGCAGCTACAGAATGTTTTACCAGCGCTATAGCTTGGATCTAGACTGTTTGCCAAAGGCCCATGTGGTAAAGACTGGATCCCAAGCCTGTGGTGCTGTTGGAAGGTGGTGGGACCTTCAGGACACTGGGGTCTGCCCTTAAAGGGGATATCGGAATCCCTGACCCCTTCCTCTGCTCCTTTGCTTTCTGGCTGACACGAGGTGAATGAACCTTCTCTGCCATGTGTCCCCACCATGAAGCACTGTGCCAGTGTGGGCCCAAAGCAACAGAGCCAAGCAACCATGCTTGAAACCCCTGACACTCAGAGCCAGAAGAGACCTTTCTTCCTATTAAGTTGCTCTCAGGTATTTTGCCACAATAATGAAAAGCTCACGATCACAGGCAGTAACATGGAGTCTGATACTGAATGCTTCCTCAGTTTTTGCCCAGGGCCAGAATGGCTCTCAGACTGTGGGAGGGCCAGTGAACAAGCAATTAGACACACTTGGCTGGAGCCAGGGGTGTGTGGCGTGCAGACTAAGATGCTAATGACAGTGCTGCTTTCAAAAAGCTCTGTTTAAAAATCAGTGATGGTTCATTTAAGCACCATGGCTCTTTTTTGTGTGTGTTTTGCCTTAGTTAAATGGAGCCTAATGAACCAGAAATGCACTTTCTATTATATAATGTAGAGATCTGGTGGAATGGATGTTAAAATGCCAAGTTAAATGCTAAGGTGTTAAAATGCTAAGTCCTCCAGATAAGCTAACTACCGTGTCCATTTGGGGACTACGGTTTTAATGATGAAGGGGGATTGCTAATTGGCATTTGGCTTCTACATAGTGATTTTTAATTTCTTTTAGTTTTTTTTTTTTTTTTTTTAGCAAAACTTGGAAATACGATTTTATTCCAGAAGAAATGGATTTAGCTTAGAAATTTTACTTGCCTGGAAATTGTAACCACAGAAGAGAGTTCTCCAAAGGCTACTTAAGGGACTGGGGATAACCGGGTTGGCTGTTTCCAGGCAATGCACAATACTGGTGTGCCACAATCTACCAGTTCCTCCGATAGTGCTAAGAGCCTTGAAAAGTAGCATGAGCCTTCATTCAGTTGCGACTTTGAAATGACTTTGCTGGCAGGTCTTTTTATGGAAGGGACAGACCGCACCAGTCCCTGCTGCACAGCCACAGTGAATAATTGCTGGCACCTGTTATGTGGCTGTGGTCCTCAGCCCAGCCATCCTTTTTATCTGCAGCTGTCAAGGTGTGCTTATCAGGAATCTGATTTCACCCTCTTGCTTGGGAAAGATGTTAATTAAAAAAGAAATAGAGCTGCCAGAAGTGAATTATTGAGTTCTGTGGTTATCTTTGGACTCTGTACCTGTTGTAGATGTCATTATTGGGGAGTGGGGTGGGGGAGGTTCTGCAGCTGGAGTCTGCCAGCTACCATCCCCTTGCAGTAGAGGAGTGTTATGGTATTTGCAGATAACGTCGCTCTATATCTTGAAGGGGGGGGCTTGAATGAAGATTACTCCCCCCCCCTTTTCTGACACATATCTTCTTTGACATAAGGCTTACAACTTAGGTATGTAGACCTAAGTCATTTACTGAGACCCTATAAGGTTTCTGACAAGTTGCAATTTTCAAAATCCTCTTGTCATTGTTCGCATATTTCATCATAACATGCCTTTGTACTGTTTACCCTGAAATCCCAGAGACTCTAGTTTGATTTAGTAATTCAATTTAATGTCTGCATGATTCATTTTCTCAACAGAGAATTTATTTACTTGTTTAGGTCTGGAGCTTACTTTCATCTTCACTTTCTGGTTTGTACATGTTTTCCTCCTTATCCTGTAAATTTTCATTTTTTTCCCATATCCTATACTTTCTCATTTTATTTTGCTCCTTATAATCGTTATAGAAAAACAAGTGAAGCTTTTTATTTTCTTTTTTAGTAGCACACACATTTGTTTGGAATGTTAGAGTTTTTTGTTTTTTTTTTTCTGGGTCCATTTTAGCGTTGTTTACATTCAGTTCAATGACATACTTCTTATATTCCCAAATTACAGTTTAGGATCCACTTTACTGTTTCGTCTTCTTGAGTTCTTTGATTCTCAAAGCTCCTTGCTTTTACTTGCTGTTTCATCCCTGTTTTCTGTTCCTGGTATTCATAAGCCAAACTAGGGATTCAGCAGTGGTAGCTTTTCATTTTTGAAGGTTGTTTACACACTTACTAAGTAACAAGTATTCAGCAAGTATTTGTTAAACTACTACTATGTGCATCTTTTTTTTAAAAAATTTTTATTCTTGCAGTCCTAGGGGTTGAACCCAGGGGGATTCTACTTCTGATCTACACCCCCAGTCCTATTTTTTATTCTTTATTTTGAAACAGGGTCTCACTAAGTTGCTGAGGGCCTCACTAAGTAGCTGAGGCTAGCCGCGAACCCAGATCCTCCAGTCTCAGCCTCCCAAGTACTGGGATTACAAGCGTGCGTCACCACGCCCAGCACTATATGCATCTTAAGTATAATAATTTGCCAAAAATTATTGTGGCATATTTTTTAAATGCTAGTCAGCTGGAAGAATATAAAGTGTGATGTTTTAAGACCCTGTTGCTGAAAGTGTGGTTCCTGGACAGGCTTTGGGATAACCTGGGAGCTTTTTAGAAATGTAGACTTTCAGATCCCACTCAAAACTTACTGAATCAGAATCTGAATTTTACCAAAATCTCTGGGTGATTCATGTGCATTTTTTATTGTGGAAGTAATTTTATATATTTCTACTTTTACTGTTGTAATTATACGTCATTGTACAGTGATAGCAACATACATGCACACATCACCTGGCATATTTTCTCCCACATCCCCCCTCATCTCTCCCCACACATTAGTAAGATTGATAGTGACACATTCATATATGGACATAGCATTATTTGAACTGTTTTCCCCCTCCCAATTTGGGTGCATTTTACCATTTAAGAAAATTGTGCAGAAGTGTTTAATAATAATTTATAGATGCATTTATTTTAATTATTTGCTAATGATGGCTAGAATGTACAAATACAGGATGAGTTTTATTATTTCAGTGGTCAGAATAAACTCAGCTGGATTGCTAACCTTCATCGAGGGAGTAACATATTGCAGAGTTTTTGAGCAAGGTTGGCTTTTTATTTGATTTGTTAGCAGTTCAACAAATCACTTTTGAACAACTCTCTGTGTGATGCAGGCAAGAATAGGCCATGGTCTTTGGTTCTGTGAAACCAATATTTTAGCAGGAGAGACAATCAATTATTCAACTCTTAAAAATGATTAGTAGTTGGGGTGATAGAATGAAGGAAATAGTGACATGCTGCAACATTGGCAAACTTTGAAAATGTTATGTGCAGAGAAAGGATCATATGAAGTCATAAAAGACCACAGATGAAAGACTCATTTCACATGAAAAGTCTAGAGTAGAGAAATCCTTGGAGATAGAGGTGGCATCTAATGTTATATCATAGAGCTGGACAGGGAGACAGGAAGGCAGGGTGATGGCTAAAGGGCACAGGTTTTGCTTCAAGGTGATAAAATGACTCTAAAATTGTGACCATGGTTGCCCATGTTTACTAAGTCCTATTGAATTGCATTAGATGGGTGAATTGTATGGAGTGTGAATTCTATCTCAATTAAGCAACCTTGGCAGGAGTTTGGTGCAGGAATATCCGGTGCTGTGAGTGCATGTAATGGAGGCTTTGGGTCTGGACTGACAAGATTCTTTGACTGTGTGTCTCTGAGCTAAGCGTGGGGAATGTGTGGGAGTGGCCAGGGCCAGGGAAGGGAGGATGCAGGTTGCTCCAAGGTGGCATTGCCTGCGACCTATGGCAGAAAGACAAAGGGAGCACCTGAGTACCTGACAGGCTAGGGTGGTGAGCACGGGCCCAAGGGGAGTGTCACAAGGAAGCCAGTGAGATGACAGGGCTCAGGTCACAAGGGACCTATAGGACATAAAAGACTTTGGTCTTTATGCTAAACAATAGAAAATTGCTGATGAGCTTTAATGAATAGGCATGATTTTTTTTCTTTTTCTTTTTGTTTTGGGGCCAAGAATAATTGGGTAGAATGAGGATTGTTGATACAGAGACCCTTAGAGGTAGGAGGTAGATACAGTTTTCCAGGGTTTGGGCAGAGAGCACAGTAGAGAAAGAAAATAGCAGAGCTGGGCATGGTGGCCCATGCCTATAATCCCAGTACTTGGGGGGCTGAGGTGGAAGAATCGCAGGTTTGAGACCAGCCTCAGCAACCTAGCAAGACCAAGTTTCAAAAGAAAAAAGCTAAAAAAGGGTGAGGAGGAGGGAAGAGAGAGAGAGAAAGAGAGAGAGAGAGAGAGAGAGAGAGAGAGAGAGAGAATGAGAGAGAGAGAGAGAGACAGAGAGAGAGAGAGAGAGAATGAGAGAGAGAGAGAGAAAGAGAGTAGAGAATGAATGAATAGCAGATGTTTCAGGATATATTTTGAATGAAGGGTCAATAGAACTTGCTGGGTGACTTAGGTTTCTGACTTGCACATCTTTATGAGTTCAGGGGTGGACACACTGAGACAGAGGAACCTGTGGCCACTCAGAAGAAGAATTACATTTAGAGAATTAGTTAGGTGAGTGTTCTGAGCATTTGATAAACCCAAAAAGTTGTTAGCATATGGCTGGCAACCTAGGTCATGGAAAATGATGAAATAGCTTAAGCAGTGAGTATTAGTGTGAGAAGAGAAGAGGGCGAAGACCAAACCTCTGAGGAACTCTGGCATTTAAAGACTGAATAGAGGAGCACGTGTCGGCCTAAAATACTGAGAGAAGATATGCAGAGAAGAAGGAAAAAACCTTAAGTGCCACTCCATGAAATCAGGAGGGGAGAAGATATCATAAGCAAAGAGTGGTGACCTTTGTTGAGTGGTACCTAGAGATTAAATAATAGGAGCTTTGAAAATTCTTGTTGGATTTGGCAATGTGGAGACTATTTGTGATTTTGGCAAGAAATATTTCAATGGAGCAATGGGATTGTAAACCAGATTGGAGCAGATTAAGGGAGGAGTAAGAAGTAAGAAAATAGAAAAAGACAACTTGAAGACTCTTGCAACTGCGTAGCTGCAAGAGGGCGGAGAAAGAAGAGGCTATAGGTGGAATAGAAGATGGGCACGAGGCAGTGTTTTTAGTTTTTACAGCAGGTTCATGCATGTTTAAACCCAGATGAGCAGGGTCTAACAGAGAGTGGAAATCCTTAAAGGGGAAAGGTGTGATTCTTTAACAAAGTATTTTCATGCTTACTGGGTGGTTTCATAATATAAATGTTTCCTGAGTGCTCACTTTACACAGGGCACTGTGCTAGAACCAGGCTTATCGCAACACAAAGCAGTTTCTGCACCCAGATTACTTTCCATAATGTCCCCTAGGTGACGGAAATGTCTTAAGGCCGCATTCTGAGTTTCCTTCACTCTGCTTTACCAGTGTCTAAATAATGCCTGTCATAGCAATGGTGTCAAAAAGTGCTGAACTGTGTTATTAAACCCACTCTCAGTGGGTGTGATTTGGGTTCCTTTTTCCAAGAATGGTAGCATATCCATTATATGTAGTAGTAATGAGCACATTACTGGCAGGCATTGATAAGGATTAGGTTTAGTAAGTACCCATCATCTACTAATGGCAAAAGAATGTCTTCCTTCTAGAGCTTCTAAAACGCTGTAATGTCCTGCAGGGTCCACCTGGCTGGGCAAAGGAATACCCAGATAGCTAGTAAAACATTATTTCTGGAGATGTCTGCGAGGGGTTTCTGGAAGAGACTGGCATTTTAATTGGCAGACCACACAAGGAAGATCCTCTCTCACTGAACGTGAGTAGGCACCATGCAATCAGTTGCGAGCCAAGGGAAGGGCAGAGGAAGGTGAATGTGCTCTTCTGAAACTGAGACACCCATCTCCCCCTGTCCTTGGAGCTAAGAACTTGAGGTTTTCTGGCCTTTGTTGTCTGGGATGTACCAGCACCCTCCACCTCCTGCTCTGTAATCCTGGGTTCTCAGGCCTTTGACCGCAGACTTCCCTGGTTCTAAGGCTTTGGACTTGTACTGAATTATACTACGGGTGTCCCTGATTCTTCCAACTTGCAGATGGTAGGTCGTGGGATTTTTCAGCCTCCATGACAACCAACCCCCATAATAATTTTCCTCTCCTCTGTCTATCTCTTTATATATTCTATTCAGTCTGTCCCTATGGAGAACTCTGGCTAATCCAGTGAATACACTGAAATTATTAATATTTCCAGCTTCCTTCTCCCATTGGGCTCCAAGGAGTCAGTATATTCTCAGAGCAAGTAATTACAAGATTTCTCTCTGGAAGAAAACAAACAGCTGGGTATCTTTGTTGTCTGGTCTCCATCTGGTCTCTCCAGCCCGTGGAATCTACCTCTCAATACATATCAAATCTACCCGGCTCACTCGGCCCCCATGCACACCCTTTTAAGCCTTCACTATTTCCCACCTGTGTTAATCTAACAATCTCCTAACCCATCTGACTTACCCCCTTTCAAGTTATCATTCCACTGGTGCCAAAGAGAATGTTCTTATATGTAAACCAAATGCCACTCCTGAAAGTGTAAAAGACTTTCAGGGTACGTTTAGATCCTTCTTCATCTCTTCCTTTGCTGTACATGCCCAACCTCACCTCCCTTCTCCCCGACACCCCACAACTACTCACCCCCAAGTCCTCATCCACACATCCTCTCTTCTCCCGCTTTGTCTGCTTGCTTTGTTCCTAGAGTGAGACTTAGTCCTTGCATCATCCTTCCTCCTCTCCTGAAAACTTCTCTCCACCTCTGCAGGCGGAACCAGCACCTTCCTGTCCTCGTGTCACTGATGTCCAGTGACACTGGAACTGTTTAACTGCTGCTTCTCAGTTGCCAATATTCTCAGTTTAGAATATGTTTGAATTCCTCACAAATTTTGAGGGAACAGTTTGACATCCAAGCAGGTGAAAACGCTTCTTGCAATAATCTAAATCTGAATCTGGCTCTGGGTTCTATAGGAACACAAAGGGTCTTACTGGTTCTGACTTAATATGATTCAAATTACCCTGGAATGTAATTACCAAGTAACTTAACGGAAGATTTTGCTTTGTTGTATTTTCAACTTTACCATTTTGCAAAGTACATCGCCGACGGCAGCACTGTCTGGTGAATAGAGTCAGCAGCTTCTCAGGAGACTCGCATCAGTCTGCATTCATAGCTTCTGTGTATACAGTGGTGGTGTATATGTGTGCACACTTGCACATATGCTTACTTAGCCCTTGTTTTAAAATGTCAAATATGATGCCGTCACTCATGTGCAGCATTCATGCTGATTCTCTGTGTGTATACCTTTCTTTATTTAGTACTTATTCCCAGTTTAAGATATATACAAAAGCATATTGAGTGGTGTCTGACTTCTCATAGCTCCAAACTTGTTCATTAAAATTATGTGCAAGTATCTACTTCATTATGTTTCCTGTTGTAGTCATACCAGAATAACTATGTATTGCGATAAGTACTATTTTATTATAAATCACTTTCTTTTTAGTTATCCTTTATATTATAGCTAGGGCATTATTTTGGTTTTATAAAGGAATTTCATATCAAGACAGAAAAAGAGATATTATCAAATGCTTGGCTAAAAATAGAGCATGCATCTGAAAGGGGGGAACAACTGGTGTTTACTGTCAACTTTTTATAACAAACACATAGGCTCTTCTAGCATTACATTGACTTTGCTAAAATAAACATTTTTAGTAAATACTTTCAAATTCCTTTGTTATATTCTTTCTTACGGGGTGATAACTGTCCTTTGGTTAGTGGGGAGATGAAAGGGGAGTCTAGGTTGAATGAATTAAAGGCACTCTCAGTTTGGGGGCATGTGGTAGAAGGCTTCCGCCATTTGCAAAGCAACTGGCTGTCCCTAATCAGACACAGAGACACCAGCTTTGGTCATTGTTACACTAGGACCAAGTGCTTAACTTTAGGCACATTCTTGGGGTTTTCTGAGCTCACCTTTCTACATAAACAAAATCAAAGGGAAGCATTTGGTTGTTTTAGTGGTTTTCCCATTTGTTCCCATAATTATGTCCCTGGAAGGACACCATGAAATACAGATGCATTTAAAACTATCCTATTAGTACTACTTGAAATTTTGATTGTATAATACAAATGTAACAAAAATAAGAACACCCATTCATGTAAAAGGCAATCTTAAACTAAGAATGGTACATGCATTTTCCTCCTGATAATCCTCTAGCAAATGTTCACTTCTGCTGTCCAGTGGTGTTGGCCATCAGATAAGCAAAGCTGAAAGAGTCAGGCAAAGTGGCCCCAAAAGAAAGTTTTAAAATGGAGAAGATTCTGTCTATAACATTTTGTTTTCTGAACACTGAGGAAAAAAAAAAAAGCACAAAATTCTGTTCTGTGGTGTAATACAGAAAGAGATTTATCAGTTAGTTAATTATTAAGGTAGCAGCTACTATTAGGAGCTTGGATTTTTTGTTCGTCTGTTTGCTTTCTTTTCCAGATCTCCCAAATACTGATTCTTATAAGACAAGGACACTTTTTTTTTTGAAACTCAAGTCATGGTAGGGTTGTTACATTTAGCAAATGCAAATACAGGATATCCAGTTAAATTTGTATTTCCATAAACAATAAGTAGTTTTCTGTTTAGTTTGGGGTTCATTTCTTAGTATAAGTATGCTCCAAACAGTGCATGGAACAATCTGATTTCTAAAACAGTTGATGCTAACCAGTCTGTTAATGTTTGTGTGTTTTTCTTGTGTGAGGTCCAAAAACATCACAGAATCCCTATTCTGAAGCAGCTCACAGGGGCCACAGTTGCTCCAAGGGAGTGAATTTAAACAACTCTTGAGCTAATAACAGAGCGCTTTGACTTGAATATAAATTACTCTTAAAGTGGCTGAGGGAATCTGGTCAGGGCTACTAATCCTACACATTAAACTGTCAAAAATGTGCTCACAGTGTACCTGGGAGTCCATGGTACGAATGGGAAGGAGTCCTCCTGTCCCTTGAGGAGCCACACGCAGGGGACTGGCCCCAGGTGGTGACGGGTCTTGTTGAGGTGTGGACTCAGTCCCTTTTGTGTGACTTCCAGCAGTGGGCGCCCTCATTGCGGAGGTGCTAGCTTTAGTTGAACCCAGTCCTAGTGCCTTGTCTGTGCAGTGCAGCCCAGTGTGTGGTGCTGTGCTGGGACAGGAGTGACCGGTTCAAAAGGAATCAGCCTTGGACTAGGAAGGAGAGATTTCGTGCTAGTCTTGGCCTCAGAGTATAAAAACATCTGGGAAATAAAATGAGTGAAGCTGGCTGGAAAAGTGAACCTCGGCCAAGGTTTTGTAAGAAAGATGCACGGAGGACTGGAGCCGACCGTTCCCTCGCCGAGAGACTGAGACTGAAAAAATAGGGCTGAGGGTGCAGCTCCGAGGTAGAATGCCCCTGGGTTCAATCCCCAGTACCGCCAACAAACAAACAACAAAAGAGAAATGGTATCCTAACACATGGGGAAATGGGCCTTATTTAGAAGTGTTTAATAAGTTAGTTTCCCAGTTGCCATCTGTGGTGCTGAGCTTTGGAGAGTGATCCCAGGGATGGAAGGGGCAGAGCGAGAGATGTGCTCAGATGCAGCCTCTAGCCTTGAGATGCCAGACTTGTCGCCCTGGGGCCACGGACCAGGAGGCCTCTGGAGGGTCAGATGGCAGAAGGGGACAAAAGTAACAGGACTTCTAGAACAGAAGACCTACAAACAGAAAGAAGAGGCATTGTACCAGAGTCCTGAAAAGGTGGGGGAGAGATATTGGATAAACAGAGCCTCCCTGCCCTGCCAGCTGCTAATGACCCTGGGGACAAACACTATGAGGTCAGCTGGTCTCTCTCCAGGAAATAGAAACCCCAGCAGATACAGCTGTGCTCTGCTCAGTTCTCCCAGCTTCCTTGCCTCTGTGGTTCCCCGTGTGGAACCGAGGGACCATTTCACTAAGTTCCTCCTCCTCCTCCTCCTCCTCCTCCTCCTCCCCCCCTCCTCCTCCTTTTCCTCTGCCATCTCACTTCTGTAGCATCAGCCTTC
Source organism: Graphiurus murinus (assembly GCA_004027655.1). Lineage (NCBI taxonomy): Eukaryota > Metazoa > Chordata > Mammalia > Rodentia > Gliridae > Graphiurus > Graphiurus murinus. The sequence goes on from PVLC010000141.1 coordinate 136,950, forward strand.
AACCCTCAGATTGAATATACTGTGTAATGAAGATTTCCACTACTGATTTCCAGTATATGGCTATTTCCCTGTAAACCATGTGCAAGGATTATTTATATAAATGTATATGTGCATACACATTATGTGACATAAAATATAGAAAATATACAAATGCAAATACAAATATAGATACTATATAAAACAAATACGTTAAAATAGATAAAATGGAAAAGTAAAAAAATGTTAGAGTAAGTCTGTATTTATATGCTTCCTGATCACAACTCTGTCTCATCTATCTTCTTGGGCACACCCTGAAGTGCCTGTCACTCCTGTACAGGAGCTGATCCCTGGCTGTACCTTAGCCTGAATCCCTGGTCTTGTCATCACCTTCATCAACCTCCCTCTCTTCCTGACTCCACCCTCCTGACACCTGGCCTCTGGGGAGACCACAGCTCTAGCTCCCTAAACCCAGAGTCAGATGTACTTGAGAATCTTTAGGTAAAAGTACCAACTTTCTTACCCCAGCACCAGGAATCAGTGCTTCTCAGAACAAGGAGGACATCTGTCAACTGCCAGCCCATTCAAGAGCACATCTGCAGGTAGAAATGGCTCTGAGTGGTAATGGGGTGGCAATCCCAGAACCGGGAAAAGCTATGGCTAAGAAATCTGAGGCTACTGCAAGTGTGTGTGTGTGTGTGTGTGTGTGTGTGTGTGTGTGGCGGGGGGAGGGTTAGGAAGTTCTGTTGCCAGTGAATCTTGAGCTCCAGTTAAAAGTATGTGCAATTAAATCTACATATGGGGCCAAGAATGTATGGATAGGTCAAAATTGTGAAATATTTTAGTAATAAGGGAGATTAGAAATTAACCTTACTAAATGAAAATACCATTAAGATTACTATTGAATTCCTTATAAAACATGGTTTATACTTGCTTTCCTGATGTATTTACTTACAAATAATATCAGCTCCATCAGGTCCCTGGTGGCCCTCACTAGGATAATTCAATGATAATGTACTTAGCCAAAGAAAATAGCCATGTGTTAGGCAGTTGAGCAGCTGCTAAAGAGGACAGCATGTTTCAGGGGTGAGCCTTGTGCTCGCCCTCATGAACTCATCCAGGGACTGCAGCCCCAGCCTCACCCTATCAGCAGCTGTTGGAGGGGGGCTTTCCTTCATGGAGTTGCTGCGTTCTTCGGTGGCCTGACAGCGAAGGCAGAGGCAGATCATTCTGCAATATTCACTTTTCTCCATTCATTCATGGTTTTCCCTGCATCCTACAGTGTCTTATTTAGGAAAGGCATGAGCTGGGTCACATGACCAACCTTCCTTTTGCTTCTCTTCTCCGTCTTTAATACCTAAATAAATGTTTAGGTACTCATGTAAGAAAAGGCCTGTCCTTCATCTCTGTGGGTATTAATGCCATAGTCCTTTAAAAGCCTAGTTTTGAGCAGATCATGGTGGTGCATGCCTACAATCCCTGTACTTGGGAGGCTCAAACAGGAAGGTTGTAGGTTCAAAGACAGCTTCAGGAACTTAGCAAGACTCTCAGCAACCTATAGAGACCTGGTTTCAAAACACAAATTAAAAAAGAGCTGGGGAAATAGCTTTAAGTTCAATCCCTGGAACCACACACATAAATAAATAAATAAATAAATAAATAAATAAATAAATAAATAAATAAATAATTAATTCAGTGGGGAGTTGTAGTTGAATAATAGCCCAAGATCAGCTGGTGATGAATTTTTACTTTGAGCAGTGATGTCAGGAATGCTTCTTGAATTATGACTCATTTTTTTTGGCAAGAATCTTAGGTCCCTTGGCAGAAAAAAAAAAAAAAAAAAAAAAAATTGAGATTTTTTTTTGTCTTCCCTTTCCATTATACTTTCTGGGAATTTTCTGTTTAGCTTTTCCTGTTGGAGGCTCCACTTTGGGAGGGTCATGTACAGTGTTAAGTATTTTGTGTTTTGATTTGGTTGAAAAAAAAAAAACTACATTCAAGCTCTGAGTTAGTCAGTACTTTGTGCTACATCTTAATAAAGTAGACTAGGTAACTGACTAGTGTCTTGGAATCTTCTAAACATATAGAAATATTGTTTTGAATTGGAGTGTGCACACACACACACACAACATTGAATTTATTTATTCAAGAAAATTCATTGACTGCTTCTCTTCTGTCTGGCTCCCTTCTGGAAGCTGGGGTAATGGTGGTAAATAAGACATAATGCCTGTCATATGGAGCTTGTTGTTATTTGGGGTAGAGTGACAGTCCTAAATATGAAACTTGGTAAATAAAAATAAATTAATAATGTAATTTCAGATATTAAGTGCAAAGAGGGAAATAAAGCAGATGTCATCATTGGGGTCTCAGCAGGAAACAGAGGGTGTATTCACATTGGGATAGTTTGAGAAAAGTTTAATAAAACTTCTGTTTACAAAGGCAAGGCCAGGGGCAGGACAGGAAACCTCATTAATGAATGCGGCACTTTGGGGCTAGTGACAGAGGCAAGCTCTGAAGTGGAAGGAGTAGCTTCTGAAGGACAGGGAGGGTCCTCTCACTCACAGGGGCTCTGGCCTTCTGTGGGGCCTTGCCAGCACTTGGGTTTCTTTAGGAAAGGAACTAAGGAAGAAAGCCCCCACCGTCACCAGTCACCAGTTCCCTGTAGACCAACCCACTGGAAGTCAGAGGGGAGCTGAGCCAGATGACATCATCCATCCACCAAGTGAACCTTCTGCAGCACAGGGCAGGTGACTCTGGAGGGTTGTGGAAGGGGTCCAGCACCTGGGGAAGTAAGATGTCACGTGGAACTTATGTTGCTTAGAGATTTAATCTGGAATGCAATTTCTGCCTCAAAGGTGTTTTGAGTTTGAGGTGATGGAAATTGTATGAAAAGACAACTAGCAATATATGAAACTAGACCTAAGTGATAAAAGTGGTACATACCCATAGAGATAAGTCTTGTATTTAAGAACAGGAAGAGATTGCTTCTACTTTGTAAGATGAAGAAATATTTCATGGAGTAAGAATAATTAAGATTAGGCTTAAGAAATGCATAGGTTATTAATTGTTGGAAGGGAAAATATAAAATATAAACTGTTTATAAGATGCACAAAATGTCATGGGTCAAAATGCACAGATGGGACATGTTTTAGGAGCAGGTTGGCTACAGTGGTTGGAAAATACTATAATCCTTTTAGAGTCTGACTTGTAATTAAACATAAATCTACTTTATTCTAAACTCCCACAGTCTAGAAATTGCATCTGTTGATACTAGCTGGCTTCCTTCCTTCCTCTCATCATTTCCTTCTCTATTTCTCTTTCCCTGTACTCCTACCTCTATGCCTTTTACTAACCATTTATTAAGCATCTAAAATTTGCATAATTGTAATAAGTAAACACTAAGTCACTGCCTTGATCAAATCTATGTTCCCCCTCAGTTAGGGAGTTTAGTTTCAATGTCAGTATTCCAGAGAACTTCTCAGTGATTCAACAAGGTAATAATAATAGCTATACTTATTGAACATTTTTAATGTACCCAAAACTGTTCTTACTCAAGGAGATTTGGTTTTATGAAGAATTAATGAAAAACTTAAGACAAGGAGTTACTGAAATAATCTTGCATAATTTGGCCCTGCAAAGCTGGGTTTGATTGTTTTGAAAGTGCTCACTTGCTAAGATGTTAAATTGACTGGACAAGCCTCTGTATAGTAAGTATGCATGCGATTTTAATTTTGCACAAATTATGGAGGAGTAGCATTTTCTCAGTGAGAGACTCATCGAAATCGAGGGTAGGTCCAATGTGATTCTCTTCTACTTGGGGGGAACATTTCCTTCTCTTCCTCCTTCCTGGATTCCAGACCCCTTCATGGCAGAGAACTGAGAAAGGTAGCTAGATGGAGGACTAGAGTAGGGCAGTAGTTTGGGGGCTCAGTTCTAGGATGATGACGTTGATGGGGTAAAGCACTGGCTGGTTTCTCTCAGCATTGGTGAGATACATGAGTTTGCTGTGTACTCAGAAAGAAGCTTCTTAAGCCGGGCATGGTGGTGCACGGTTGTAATCCCAGCATTTGGGAGGCTGATACCGGAGGATCCAGGTTCGCGGCCAGCCTCAGCTACCTAGTGAAGCACTCCACAACTTAGTGAGACCGTGTTTCAAAATAAAGAATAAAAAAATAGGTCTGGGGGTATAGCTCGGAGGTAGAATGCCCCTGAATCCAATCCCCAGTACCGAGAAAAAAAAAAAAAAAAAGCTTCTTTAGAGGTGCGCTGTGAATTCTGTTTGCCATATTGATAAGATAGAATTCATTTGGAAAAAAGAGTTCTTAATAATGCATAATTCGCATTTTTTTCTTTGTTCAATCTCTCTGGAAACTGAATCTTCCTTGTAACTCTCATTGTTTTTAACTTTAGGCTATTTAAGAAAAATAAGCTATGTATAAAATACATAGCTTATTTTGGTGGCCTATAATAAAAGGGTCAATGTGCTTTATTTTCTTTGCTTAACATGTATGAATAATACATTTGTCTCCTATGAAAGATTTTCCTCAAGAACTATTAACCTTCTTGGAAAGAGTTTCATTTGTATTCTTACTAAATTCATTCATTAAATATTGCTCAGGCACCATCATAATATTTAAATTGGAGCAATCACTGGGCCACAAATGAGATATTACTAATGTGATTTTAAAATGATCTGGCTGTATTTCACACATGAGAGAAGTGTTTTACATTTGCATTTTAATCACTAAGACTGTAATCTAGGTATCTGAGAAGCAAATCTTAAAGTTGTATTAGCATTAATTTTCTCATTTAAAACACTCTCTAAGGTTAATTCCTTATCAAATATATACAGAGATGAAAGATGTCAAGCAGAATCCTAGAGAGACTGCCTGTGGTGTGGGATGTGAGGGATGTATGGTACTTGGGATGGTTCGGAGGTATGGCAGAGAAGACAAGTTTCTGAAATTATCATTTTTGGAAGAAGATAGGGAGAAAAGGGATCAGGAAGGAGGAGAAATTGCAGGGTGTCATCATGGGAATGTGTGGAGACAGGCAAGAAAAATTAAGCAACACTCTTTAAAATCATCTACTGGTCCAAGAAGAAATTGAAAAGGAAATTAGAAAATATTTTGAATTTAATGATAATAAATGTTCAACATTCAAATTTAAGTGATTCCATTAAAGCAGATATTAGAGAGAAAGGCATTATTTTATACACTTACATTAGAAAAGAAGAAAGATGTAGGACAGAGCAAGGTACTATATTGAAACGGGCTTTTGCTCTGCTCTGTCCCACCCACAGAAAGTGGTTCTCCTGGGACTGTCACTGTGAGGTTTGCAGTTAAGCAGGCTTGGCAAGCACTGCAGCAGCCATACGTTGCCAGACCCTGGAGAAGCCGCAGTAAGCAGTGGACCCAAGATGAGGGTGGATCTACAGGTGGTGTGGAGTACCTCACTGACATGACTGGGGATTGACAGAGTCTGTGCTCTTAGCCACGACAGAAAGAAAGACAACAGAACCTTGGTTTTGTATGGCGAATAGTGTGACTACTTTGAAAGTAGTACTTGGAAGGGCAGAGCATTCCAGATAATCAAAACGTCACAACTTCTTGTCAACGACACGAAGAAAGGTTTTATATGAATATTCAGATGGAATGTCTTCTTGGACAAAGTCTAAGTTGTAATTTAGAGTTATCCCATAACCTCTGCCTCCACCTCACACCCAAAGCCTCTGAGTTTTTGATATGCTGAAGCAAGTAGCAGTTGGTGTAAATAACGAAAACAGAGTAGCCTTCCAGAGCAAGTGAATGGAGACCAGAGATGAGGCATTTGAGGAGCTAGAGGTTAAGGTGGATATGATTCATCCTCCGAGAGTCAGTTTTGTAACAATTAAGAAAGCCCCCATGAGAGAGAAAGATCAGAGAGCCCTTGATCCCAAGTAACAAGACCATGCAGGCCCCAAAGTTGAGTATTTTGTGTGTCTTTCCACCCCCACATCACCACCAGGGCATGTCTGTCTGTAACCATTTATTCTCTGACTCATTATAGACCCCAGTATGTGTGGAACAGTCTCAGGACTGCCTAGATGTTTGGGAGTGCTGGTGCCTGCATATTTCTTACAGTGTTTGGTGTCCAGTTGCATTCCCAAGAGAAAGGATTGGGTACACCTTTCATCTTTTGTCTCTTGTGAACGATGAGATCTCAGAAGAGAGGCAGATTGGAACCTGATGCTGCCTATTTCCTTTCCAATATAGTCACTTCTGTCTCAGCTCCAAGATTTGTTAGAAGAAACTTTGGCGTATGCAGTCAGGTGCAGCTGGGAAATTGGCCGTGCTGTCTAACTTAACAGCAAAAGAAGAAAGGAAGGAGGGATCTATGCTGCAGGTCAAAAGGGACTTACTTTCCACAAGCAAATATAACATTTAACTCCTCTGAGAGAAAGCTGTGTAATAGGTCTGTTGGATTTCTTGAAGTAAGATAGAATGAGATAAAAGGATTTAGTCATTAAGATTCCTATGTCAGGTTGGTTCTCACAAGGAAAACACTATCATTTCACGTCTGGCTACAGCAGAGTAATAGATACTGGACTTGCCCTCCCACCATACACAACATAAAACCAGACAGAATATGTGAGACGACTGTTTTCAGGTGCTGGGCAATCGGCAGAGCAGTACTGGAATCTTGAGAGAAGAGAAGCACATGAGACAAGCTCCCTGTTTTTTGTGGTTCTTTGATTCTGGGTACTTTTCTAATTGTGGCAAGATGAGGTACCTGGAACCCAAGAGAGGTGGTGGTCTTGCTGACCTGAGAGGCAGTGAGTAGGGGTCAGGGCTGCTAAACTTTGTGGCTAGAGTGCTAGAGAAAAGGTAGTCACTCAGGAAAGCCCCCAAAATCCATGTGGGTGTTTAGGTCCATGGCCCAGACCTTGGCTGTCCGTATACAAGCCAGGGCTCACTGAAGTGCAGAGAGGACAGTTGCTGTGGGTTAAGAGCCAGAGTTCACCCAGTGCCAGGGAAGATGGGTGTTCCATCACAGAGGTGGGGAGACGTTGGTGAACAACTTGACATTCTTTTGATATTATGCAAAGACCACACCCTAGGAATAAATACCAAGCCTTCAATAAGGGCCATATCCTAACGATAGAACACCAACTAACACTGAAAATAAAGAACACATACCTCAGGGTATTTACAGTCTATCACACACAATCTCCAGAATGCACTAAAAATTTTTTACTAGATATGTTAAAGAAGCAGGAAGATGTGACCCACCATCAAACACTTAAAAATAGATCCCAAGATGACACAAATGTTAGATTTAGCAGACAAGGACTTGATGGTTCTAATGAAGGAATATATGAGAATATCAGCAAAAAATAGAAACTATAAAAACATCTAAATTCTATAGATGAAAAGAACACTATCTGAAATAAAAATCCAATCTGAAGAATATAATAAGTAATCAATGGATCAAGTAGATAAATCAAATGAACAAACTAAAACACAGCATATAGATTTGAACAACTCTGTCCCCCAGCTGGCATAGTTGATATTTATAGAATCCACTATCCAATGCTTACAGAACATATATTATTGTTTTCAAGTACACATGAAATGTTCAACATCATAGATGACATGCAAGGCCATAAAGAAGTCCCAACACATTTAAATGATTAAAGTCATAGACTACATTCTATAGACTACAATGCAATTAAATTAGAAATCATTAACAATAGGATTTATAGAAAAAAGAGCCTAAATGTCAGAAAATTAAGAAATACTCTTTAATCTACAGGTTAAAGAAGAAATTAGAAACATATTTTTAATTTAGTGGTAATAAATATATAGCATCAGGCCGGGCGTGGTGGCGCACGCTTGTAATCCCAGCATTCGGGAGGCTGAGACCGGAGGATCCGGGTTCGCGGCCAGCCTCAGCTACCTAGTGAGGCACTCCGCAACTTAGTGAGACCCTGTTTCAAAATAAAAAGAATAAAAAATAGGGCTGGGGGTGTAGCTCGGAGGTAGCCCTGAGTTCAATCCCCAGTACCGCAAAAAAAAAAAATAAATAAAATAAATAAATAAATATATAGCATCAAAATTTGTGGGATGCAATTGGAAGAATTATTAGAGGTAAATGCATTATTTTATGTAATTATATTAGAAAAGAAGAAAAATATAAGATTAGAGCAAGGTAGTAAATTGGAAGAAGGAATTATAAACAGAAAAATCCCATAAAGAAGAACATAAAATTAGAAAGGTTTCCATAGGAAGCATTCTTCATAAAGGTTAATAAATTCAATAAGCCTTTAGGAAGAATAATATAGAAAAGAGATAGAAAGTGAATTAGCAATAACAGAAATGAAAATGAGAATATAATTGCAAATTCTCTATATATTGAAAAGATATTATGTAAAGTTTCATATCAATGAACTTGACAACTAATATGGAATGGGCAAATAACCAACTTTACAGAACTAACAAAGAAGAAAACTCTCCATATTTCTATGTCTAAGTATATGGAGAGATATATAATGAGAGATATATAATGTTCATGGATTAGTATACTTAATACATTTGGGATAGCACTTCTGTCTAGATTGATCTAGAGTTTTATCACAGTCCCTGTCAACATCTCCAACAGATTTATTTTATAAAAGTTACACATTGCTGCCGGGCGTGGTGGCGCACGCTTGTAATCCCAGCATTCGGGAGGCTGAGACCGGAGGATCCCGGTTCGCGGCCAGCCTCAGCTAACTAGTGAGGCCCTCCGCAACTTAGTGAGACTCGGTCTCAAAATAAAGAATAAAAAATAGGGCTGGGGGTATAGCTCGGAGGTAGAATGCCCCTGAGTTCAACCCCCAGTGCCGCAAAAAAAAAAAAAAAAAAAAAAAAAAGTTACACATTGCTCATAAAATTTATATGGAAATATACTCTAGTCCAATATTTTGGGGGAAATAATTTGGGGACTTGCGCTATTTGATTAAAGACTGAATAATGCAATGGTAATCAAGATAGTGCAGTGTTAGCAGCAAGACAGATAAATCAGTGGAAAAGAATTAGGGTTCAGAAAGAGATCCTCTGAAATGATTCGGTACGAAGTTACCAGTGATGCCTTTTAATGGTAAAAAGTATCTTCGATAGATTATTGCAGAGTGATGGGATATCTGTGAAAGACTTGACCATAGCCCCATATAATACTCAAATAATAATCAGTGATTGCGTACAGACCTAAACATAAAGGTTTGTAAAATGTAAAATCTTTTGGGAAAAAGTACTTAGCAGTTTCTTACAAAGTTAACACTGTGATTCTTCTAGATTTTTGACCAAGAAAATGGAAACATGTCTACATGACAACTTGTACAAAACTGTTCAGAGCTGCTCCATTTGTAATAGCCTCACACAGACAAGACACATATTCATGGTGAATGGATAAATAATATGGTATATGGGTTAATAGAACACTACTCAGCAGTGTGAAAGAATCAACTAACTGAAATGTGGAAAATCATGGATGAATCTCCAAAAATTTATGTTGAGTGGAAGAAGCAGAAGTGAAAGAGTACACATGTGATTTTATTTATGTGAAGAGCCAGCAAGATTAATCTAGGGTAATAGAAATTAAAATTGTGGTTGATTATGGTGTGAATGTGTGTGTGTGTGGGGGTGTGATTGACTGGAAGGAAGAATGAGGAAACTTTCTGAGGTGACTGAAATGTTCTGTGTTTCTATTAGAGTGTTGATTACGCACATACATGTACACACACAGAACATATATACTAGTCAAAACCCATCTAACTGTACCTTAAGATGAATGTATAACTCTGCATATAAAGTTTACTGTAATAAAAGAAGGAAAATACTTGAGCTAAAAGAATGGATTTGTTAATTTTCTAGATCTATATGCAACTGGGAGGTCACAAGCCTGTACCATGCAGTGGGTGGGCAGAGAGCAGTGTGTAAAGGAAAACGTGAATGTGACCCCCGTGTAGCATTGGTGTGAGGGAGGGATTCTGTAGCTGTCATGAGCATGAGAGTTTTAGGGGAAAGGGAAAGATGTCCTGGAAGGATTTTGAAGGAATTATGTTTGTTTGAAGCAATGAGTAGGCTCTCATCCTTTTAAGAAAACCTAACGTGAACGGCCCCATTATTCTTGGCTTTCAGAGCACATTCATGTTGCTTTTGAAAGTGTCACATACTTTGACTATGCATAAGAGGACTTGGTTCCTAAGGGTTTCAGGTGGCATGTCCAAGCATTTTCAACTCTCTTGTTTAACTGTCAAACAATTCAGCCCCTGATAGTATAGTGAGTGGGGGTAGATGGGTGGATACCCAGGAGTATTGTATTAATTTCTATTTTCTTGGGTGAGAAGGTCTTTGAAAGCATTCTGCAGGGCTCTTATGTCATCTAAACACAAGGGCTAGTCTGGAAAACCTAGTCACTTTTAAAGGAAATCTTACTCATGCTTTATTGGTGAAAAGTCCTGGTGATTTCTTCCTGGGCTACTCATATAAGGGTGAAATGCCGTATGGATTTATGTATGCTCTTGCAACTTGTTCATAATAGCTTGGAATTCACCTCTATTCCCTTTGCTCCCGGAGAGACCCTTAGGTTTCCCTGGCTGTTCTGGAATAGCCTGGAGCTGTGATAACCTCAGCAGAACACTTTAGGCAGAGCTGGAATTTACTTTGTTTATTGCTCAGCCACTAAAGATGGACGTTGGTTATGGATTCAGCCTTGGCATACGAATCCCTTTGTCACCAACTCCCTCTGCTGGCCTTGAATTTGCATCTTACTCCTAAACCCTTTTCCCCATCAAATATGTTTTTTCCCCTTCTTTGAGTATTAATGATAGCAACTCTACACAAACAAACAACTCAGTGAGACTTTATTACTCACAGTTCTCATTTCCCTCCATTTTCCTGCCTTTACCCAGCACAGTTCCAGCTCTGCTATTGTCACCCTTTGTGCTTCAGGAATTCTGAACCCACCACACCTCAACACATCATTGCTGGGATCAGCAACCAGGCATATCTCAAATAATGTGTTTTCTCTCTTCCCCACCCCTAAACGTGGAATATTGAAAATATGTATTTCCATAAACTGTCCCTAACTGTTAACAGATTTGTGCTTATGCATTTTTCATATATTTTGGCAGATTTTAACGTTAAAATCTTGCATGCCATCTGATTTGGAGGGAATGATTAAAAGCGAAGGGGGAAAAGGTTGGATAGGTAAAAGTTGAATTATTCTTAACAGTTCTGGGAATGATACCATATTTTAAAATCAATCCAGAATGGAAAATGGAAGTTGCTTTCAGGCATGACAGTGTAGCATTTACAGCTCGATGTCTGTTTCCAGTTCTCCCAGAAGACAGATACCATGAAATATTTTGTGAAACTCCAGATCTCCTGTTAAGATGATATTTTTCGGAGGCATGGAAAAAAAATAATAACACATTGAGGGCTCATGCTGATAAGTCTGTTTCCTATTCCCCTTTCACCTAGTGAAGGAGAGGCGGGTGAAAAGGGGAGCCCTTCCTAAGAATCTGATAATGTTAGAGAAGTTAGTTGTTTTTGAAGCCTGCGCCAGTGTCTGCTCTGAGGCGCATAGTCCCCTAATGGTCTCTATATAGTAAAACAACTTAATGAGTTTGGGGAAGCATGTGTAGACTCAGACCTTAGTTTTGAGTAGGAAAGGAGACTCACACTTCTTTATGTAATGAATTAATATGACTTTTGTGATAGGGGCTGGCAGTCAGTTTAGGAGGAGAGAAAGAGAATGACTAAGAGAGTCATTATCATGGGATAGCTTTATAAAAATAGGAATCCAATAGCATCCAAAAATCATTCAAGAACTTTGGAAGCTACCCTATGTCCTGAGCATATTATTTGAGACATGCCTGCTGGCTGACTACCGTGATGATGTGTTGAGGTGTGGTGGAAGAGAACGCCGGAACCATGCAGTGTAGATGGGCGAAGGGCTGGAGATGGAGGGGTAAAGGCAGGTGTGGGAAGAAACATGAGAACTGATGACAGTAAGTTTCATTGAATGCTCATATATGCCCGGCATTGGGCACTTTCTGTACAGTATTTCATTGAATCTTCACAGCAACTCTGGGAAGGGGCTATTATTTCCATTTGATCCAATTAGTAGATAATGGACCCAGGAGAGGCTGGGGACCAGGGATCTCAGGGCATGGCAGCAAGAGGCAGAGGGAGAACACATGGGCTGTGCTCTTTATATCAGAGAAGCCAGAAGCCAGAGAGAGAGAGAGCAAGGGGAGGAGGAGCCCTTTATATAATCCCAGAGACTCCACCCCCAGGGACCCACCTCCAGCCATATCCTTACACATGTTAGGTGGAAGGAGGTGTGGCCTTGGTGATTATTTATGGTTCTTTCCTCCCCTTGCTCCCTCTCTGCTTCTGGCTTCCATGATGTGAGAGCAGAGCCCTTGCACTCTCCCTCTTTCTGCTTCTTCCTGCCATGCCGCGAGCTCTGCAAACCTGGCCTCATATGGACTGAACCTCTAAACCTCCAAAAACTGAGCAAATACATCTTCCTTCCTCTAAGTTGTGTTGTCAGTTGTTTTGGGTTATGTCAGTGAGAATGTTGATTTAGACACTGCCCAAAATTATCGTCCCCCGCGCCGGACCCTTGCCTGCGAGGGCCCGAAGAGACGACAAACACACAGGAATGGTGCAAGCTTCTTTATTCTTCTCTCTCTCTCTCTCTCTCTCTCTCTTCTCTTACTCCCTCCCTATTCTCTTACTCCTTCTCCTCACGGGAGAGACTCCTTATCTTCTCTTCGTCAGGTATGGGAGGAATTGTAAGGAGGAAAAACAGTGAGTCTATCAGGGAGTATTCACTCAGGCAACTTCAGTAACACTACCTCCTATTGGGCACACACTGTCCACGCTCTGACGTGCTGGCGCATGCGCTCTGACGTGGCACAGCCCTAGGATGTTACCACGTGCAGCTGCTCCGGGCACTCTGCCAGGCGCCGTCTTGAGGTCTCTCCGGGCCCGCCGGGCTAAGACCCCAACACAAAATTACGTAGCTGCTCAGAGGGAAATTAGGGTGCAAAGCCCATCTGGATACCGAGGGGAGCCTTGTGCTTGACACCAGCTATAACCCCTCAGCCTTGATCTTGGCATTCCAGTTCCGGATAAGTGGAACAGTGCTGATTTTAGCACATTTCATTTCAAGGACAGATTTTGTGGTTCTGCTGTAATCTTGCCTGAAGTAAAATATTGATGGTGCTGAGTCCTCCTGGCTCCTGAACCTCTTTTTTGTAATAGTTATGGAGCTGCAGAGTTATGGAGTGGCAGTGGAGAAATAGGAGTAGGTATTCTGCCACCCTCCTCTTCTTCACCAGCCCTTTATCTGTGTCTACAGATTTGACAGAGAGTCAGTTCATTGGGTGGATATAGTTTTGTTTTGTTAACTATGTTTTTAACTATGTAATAAATTTCACTTAGATTGATACTTAAATTCTTGAGTATGGATAGAATTGAGGCCAAGGAATTATTTCATATGTGAAATAGTATGTTTACAATAAATATATAGTTCTGTAAAAATAATAGTATTGGAGTAGTGCAGTCTGAGCTTTCATAGTTTGATTAGTGTTCACTGCCTTCTTTTCCTCCAGGAAAGCAAAGCTACTAGACAGAGTTTTAAGTTTTAAAATCTTAACCTTTTTGTGACTCTGGTCCTTTTGCAGGTGTGAAAACTGAAATAGGTAACTAGAGTTCAACAAGTTGGAGTCTACATGAGATCTCACAGCCCTTCAGTTTATATTATAGTTGATTCACTCACCTTGCCTTCCATTTGTCATTTTTGTCAGTATTTTTCAGACCTATGGGCCTTTCTTGAGTTTAGTATACACCTGTCCATGTTTACATCGGAGATTGCAACATTTAAATGGAATACCTCTCTATATAAATTTAGAGAATCTCTTTGTTTTACACACATATGTGGAGGAGATCCAACTAAAACATCAAGTCAAATGATTCTAATTTATGATACTCATTCCAAAAAGAAAGATATGCTTAAACGTAAATCCTTTGGGGAAAAATAACCAGCTTCCCTCTCTAGACCTTACAGATGTTTCAGGGCATCCTTTGAGGTTTGAATGGGGTGAGGGTAACCCTTACAACATGGAGCTTTTATACCTATATGAAGTAAAGTAAACTCAGTATGAAATGTTGCTTACAAAAACATTATTTAAAAAGTGAACACTCGCCATGATTGTACCCCAAGAGAGAACACCTGTTAGTAGTTTGGGGCAAATTATTCAATTTTTTATTTTCTGTGGAAATATTAAAATGTATATAACTCTACACAGTTGTCTTCTATCTTGAGTTAGGCTGTTGGTCAGAATGAAATGAATTTTACCTTTCAAGCTGATCAGATGGCACCATGTGGTCCTTCACCTTCATCTCATACTGTTCTCATTGGAGGGACATGGGTGGTTGTGGGGAGAGTAGTACCTGGTTCTTTTCCTCTGCTGGAGAACATTCAGAGCCCAAAATATGTAAGGTCACCTTTTCCTTTGGAGTCTTGCAATACAGTCCCACCCATATGGGGTCAAGAGGTTCTTAAGGCTGTGTGATGTGCTTGGTCCATCTTCCCATTTGGTCTGTGCTTTGGGTGGACTTTTCTTCCCATATGCTTATGGTCACTGTCTTGGAGAAGCATTCTTTAGCCTCAGTCTTTTAAACTGTCTTTCGTTTCAGCATTTTGTTTCTTCTTGCAGGCCCCACATCAATAATTCTCTGATCTGCCCATTTTGAGTTCTAGAGCATAGGCGAGATGATTCTACTCTGGAAGGGGGCAGGAGGTGAGGAAGAAGACCATTATCTGATGTGGACAGCGCAAAATACCCAAGGAATGTACAGACATTTCTCTACAGGTGGGGTGGGGTGGGAGTATGATCCCTCATTTGCCTACCCTCACTGTATACTAAAGAGTCCTTGTCACTTGTGGATCAATATAAAAGCACTTGTCTTTGCCTAGCCTTGGGAGTTTGTAGGCTCAAAAGAAATAGGATCAGCATACCTGATAGGCTATGTTCTAAATTCAAAAGTGTGATCTTGCTGTACCTATTTTACAATTTTTGTCCTTGACAATATACTCCAATCATTATTTTATGGGTGTACATTTAGATTTGCTTTATTCTTTTTAAACAAATATATATTCTTCCACTGTGTAGCTACAAAATAGCTAACTAAATTTTGAAGAACCTTTTTATTGTTTATTGTTTCTAGTTTTATCCTGGAAGATGAGAACGTTTTATAATCAACATTGGACTTGGTCAACATTTTTTATCTTTCCCTTTCTGAAAAATAATATAAAAATATTTGGGTCAGAGTTTAATGATTACTGAAGTCCCTATTTTGATTATGTGTTTGATTACCTGTAGTTATCAAACTTGGTCTCTCAGCATCATTCTGTAATCCCACGTTCCAGGAGAAGAGACATGACTAGTCTACATCTATTCTGCTGGGCAGTTTTTCACCAGGTTAGGAGAAAGAGTAGAAGACTAACTCCAGGTTTTTTACTAGAGCCACAAGGTAAATAAAAGTGCCATTTTATCAGAAAAGAGAAAGAATAAAAAATAGGGCTGGGGGTGTAGCTCAGAGGTAGAATGCCCCTGAGTTCAATCCCCAGTACCGCAAAAAAAAAAAAAAAAAAAAAAAAAAAAAAAAAAAAAAAAAAAAAAAAAAAGAGTGAGAAGGAGGTGATTTGGGGCAGTTCAAAAGTTCTATTTTGGCCATGTTGAATGTGAGATTCCCATGAAGCGTGTCCAGTGGGCATGTCATGGGGGTTCTTCTGAATGTGAATCTGGAACCCAAGGAAAGAGTTCATGCTGAAAAAAGGCTGTTGGGGCTGCCCTCATATAGAAGGTATTTAAAATCATTAGACTGAATGAATTCAGTGAAGCAGAGGGCGAAGAAAGAGGAAAGAGGAAAGAAGATGTTTACTCAGCACTTTGGAAGCACTAATGTCTGTGTATGAGGCATATATGAAAATAAAATATCATTGTGAAATCTTAGAGGTAAGAAGAAAGAATAAAAATGAGGTATCAACTTTCATAAGTCTATTTCTTCTGCCAATTCTCTTAGACGGCTCATACTGGCCAACAAATTTATTTCTGAGCTTTGGGGAAATAAAAACCTTGGATGAAGTATTTAACTAAAACTCTCTTATGAATTTGTCATGTAAGGATTTATAGTATTAGACATTGTGAATATCTCTGACAAACATATAGTACTTGTAATCCAAATTCATTTTTGGATGGCCCAAATGTTTCTAATCATATAATTTTTTGCACTTTTGGATATCTAAAAATGCTACAAAAGCATTCATTTATGGATTGATTTGCTCTTGAAACATAGATTTTCCTCTTCATTGTACTATTGTTTGGTAATGAAGAATAGTGTAAAGTATTTGAAAACGATGGTTGTCTTGAACAATTAGAGTAGCTGTATTGAAACAGTGTTGGTGAAAATAACTGAGAACAGTGGGACATGATAGATGATCAGATGAACCAAAGAAAGATAATTTTACTCTTGTTACAAACACTTTTAGTCAGCATTGTGCTACTATGACAAAATGCCTGAAAAACTACTTAGAGGAAGAAAAACTCATTTTGGCTCATGGTTTCAGTCCATGGTCAGCCAGCTCCACTGCCATGGGCCTGTGCTGAGGCAGAGAATCATGGTAGAGAGGACATGGTGGAAGAGAGCCACCCACTAGATATGCTTCATGGGTGTCTATCATTTGACATGGCAAAATAGACTTTTTGGGTTTGCCCCAGTCACTGCATGAAATCACTCCTCCCCCCTTTATTCTTTTCCAATACCCACCTCATGGTGTTCAGGAAGCAGAGGGGTGGGCAAGGGCCAGAGACAAGATATAGTCCCCAAAGGTGTATATCCAAGGACCCACTCCTTCAACTAGGCCCCGTCTCTGGCAGTTTCCACTACTTCTCAATAATGCCATCAAATTATGAATCCGCTGATGAAGTCAGAGACCACATGATCCAATCACTTCCTCCAAACTACCTCCGAACATTGAAACAGGACACTAAGGAGCAAGGCTTCAACACAGGAGCCTAAGAGGACATTTCAGGTTGAACCCAGGGCAGAAATGGTTAATGCTAACAATGAACAGTCAAAAATAGACCTTGCTTGTAATTAGAACCTGTGAAAGTTAAGGTCATAACAATTTCTCAGGTATATTTGTAAGTGAAAGACAATATAGGTATATTCTGATATTCTGGGCTGCTGTGTGTGTGTGTGTGTGTGTGTGTGTGTGTGTGTATTTATTACCAGTGATATTAGAGGCAGGCATGGTGGTGCACGCTTGTAATCCCAGTACTTGGGAGGCTGAGACAGAGTTTCGAGGACAGCCTCAGCAAGTTGTGAGACTCTCATCAACCTAGTGAGACCCTGTTTCAAAATAAAAATAAAATAGGTCTGAGGGTGTAGCTCACAGGTAGAATGCCCCAGGGTTCAATCACAGTACC
Source organism: Graphiurus murinus (assembly GCA_004027655.1). Taxonomy (NCBI): domain Eukaryota; kingdom Metazoa; phylum Chordata; class Mammalia; order Rodentia; family Gliridae; genus Graphiurus; species Graphiurus murinus. The sequence goes on from PVLC010000141.1 coordinate 154,456, forward strand.
AACAAACAAAAAACAAAAAAAAAGCCCACAGTTGTCCTATTACCAATGATATTAAAGTGAGTTGTTCTTCAAACGTTACTGTTGAGCCATCCTCTTGTTTATAATTGCTGTTATAATTGCAGTATTTGGAGCTATTATTTTGCCACAAGTTCCTCTAACTTTAACATCCTTTGATCCCTTTTAGCATAGGTGCCTTGAAAGGGCTTTCTTTTTTCTTTTTGTTTTGATTTGTGTCTGTGTGATTGTGTGGGGGGGTTAAATTTGATATTTGAAGAATCTTCATAAATGAGTTATTGAATCATATTTTAGATTATGTTTTCAGTTTTACTTGTTTCATGACAAACTAATAAAATGAAATTTTTATAAAATACAAAGTCATGATCTAAAAATTTAACTCAGTGAAAGCACTTTGGCTTTACTTGAAATCAAATGGGTTTGGTCTCTTTTAAAAAATATTTTAACTTTTATCTCTGTTATAAGAGTAGAACCTAGAGGCAACAATAAATGGCAGTGTTGCCTTTAAAACTAATTCAAATAGATCTCAAATAGACCCCTAATAAGCACTGAATTTAGTTATAAAAATTGTATTGTTTTATTTTATTTTTGATGAACATGTATAAGTTTTACATGTTAATGGGGTTCAGTATGATATTTCAACACCTGCATACAGTGTACACTGATCAAATCTAGCCTATGTGGACTCTGATAATTGTGTGTGTGTCCCCAATACTGGGGATTGAACCCAGGGGCATTCTACCTCTGAGCAGCACCTCCAGCCCTTTTTTATTTTTATTTTGTAACAGGGTCTCAGGTTGATGAGAGTCTCAGTACCTGCTGAATCTGTACTCGAACCTGGAATCTTCCTGTTTCAGCCTCCCAAACACTGGGATTATAGGTGTGCACCACCACGCCTGGCTTGGGCTCTGATAGACTTACTCCTCTGCATTAGATCAGGGGTTGGCAACCTGTATCAGAACCAGCCTGCTGTGAGCTGAGTAGTTTTTATATTCTTAAATGGTTGGTGGAAAAAAGCAAAATAATTTTTTGTGGCAAGTAGAAATTAAATAAAATTCAGATTTTAGCTTCCATAAATAAATTTTTTACAATATTTCATGATAAGTGGAGGTTAAATGAAATTCATATTTTGGTCAATAAATAGAATTTTTATTGGAATGGAGCTATTTGGTTATAATTGTCTATGACTTTTTCATGCTAAATGGCCAGGAGTGGGCAACCATTTTCTAGTAAGGGCCAGATGGTAAATATTTTAGTCTTTACTGGCTAAAGACTAAAACCACACCACTCCTGGTTTAGAAATGAATAGTGCAGCTGGGCTGCAGCCGAGTGGTGGAGTGCTCACGTAGCATGCAGGGGGCCCTGGATTCTGTCCCCAGCACCACTGCAAATAAACAAGAAAGGGGTAATGCTGAGGTGCTGTGATTCCCGCACATCCCACACTCCTGGATCTCCGTAAAAAGAGGCATGCACAGTAGCTGAGTACAGAGAGGGCATTTGCTTATATAATGCCAATTTGCCTTTAAGTTCAGTGTCTTTGATGCTCACCTTCTTTTTTGTCATACTTTTGCTGTGAAATTATCTTTATTTTTTAAAATTTGGAAACAATTAATGGAACAAAAACATAGAAATTTATTTTTCACATAGATCACTTAACATTTGGCTTTTGTTCGATTTTCTATAGCAAACATTGGAGTCTGGGGCATAATTAGGATATTTTATATGTATATACTTTTAATTTTTTTTAACTAAACATAATAGTGTGGACATTTTATTGTGTCTTTAAATCTACAGTTTGCACGACTACTTTGAAATCTGTCTATAATTTAACAACTCATTTATTGTTGTATATTTATATTCTACAATAAATAAAGCTACATTATATATCTTTTATACAAATACCTTTCTACATATTTCCTTGAAATATACAGAGTCAAAGGAGACGAATATTTTTAGATTTGGGAGAATGTATAACATATGTATGTGATAAAGGCAAAGTTATTTTCCATGTAGGCTATAAAATGAGTACATTTTTGGTACATCTTTTACTTTGCTTAATATGTCATGGTTGTCAATTTGTAAGGCAAAAGTATTTTCTTTTTCATTAATTTGGTTACTATTGAAGTACCTTAAATTATTTTTCTGTGAGTTGTCAGTGTCCTTTGGCTATCTATCTATTTATCTATTTATATCATTATTAATTTTATTTTAAAGGCTATTATGAGCATTAACTTTTTCACATATATTTGTCATAAATATCAGACCTAATTTGCTTTAGTTGTGTATGATTTTTGTGTGTATGTGTATGATATTTTTTCTTTTTTTTGAAATAGTGAGGCCCTATTTTAAAATAAAAAATAAAATTCTATCTCTGAGCTACCCCCCAGCCCTATTTTATATTTTGAAATAGGGCCTCACTATGTTGCTGAGGCTGCCTGTGAACCTGTGCTCCTCCTGTCTCAGCCTCCCAAGTACTAAAACCATAGGTGTGTGTCTTTTTGCATGGCTTCTTGTGTATGATATTTTGGACATAATGAAATACTAAATGTTTAGTCATTGTAGTGACTTTTTCCTCTGTGATTTTTGTACAATGTTTTAGGGTAAACAGAAACCACCTAGCAGAGGAGAAGGCCATGCTTCTGCCTAGGATCATCAGGAGGGCCTGTTGATTATTTTGTATTTGTACTGAGCCTTGAAAGAAGTGAGGGAGCAAGTTCTACTAGAGTCTGAGGGAAAAACCTCCTTGTCAGAGAGAACAGCAAGTGGGAAGGTCCTTAGAAAGCTCGTGCATCTCGGGACCAGCAAGGAGACCAGTGTGTCCAGAGGGGAGTGGGTGAATCAGAGTGTAGCAGGAGATGAGGTCTGAGGCAGCCAGGGTTACAATTTTATTTAAGGGTGGGATTTTATTGGGTATAATGAAAGTCGTTAGAAGATTCTGAGCAGGAGAGTGATAAAATTTGGTGTCACCTTAGCAGTATCTCTTTCACTGCTGCAGTAGAAAGTGAATAGTACCACTCACTGCATTGGAGCTCAGAGAGTGGCATACTGGTATTGTGACGGTCCTCAATGCTGAGTCCAGCTTCCCCTGGAAGATTATAGTCCCATCCGAGCTGGAGGACCGGTGGCAGGCCAAGTGCTTCCAATGGAGAAGTCATTTTGTGATTTCTTTTTCTTTTCTATTCAAAGTTGTATGGCTGAACGTCTTGTGTCAATATCTTCATTTCTTCATATTACTAGATGCTCACAGTAGAAATTTTGTAAATTATAAGAAAGAATAGAGTGGGCTATTTAATTTTAAATTTTTGTCTAAAGTGCTTGCATTTGTCAGCTTTTCATTGCTGTGACAGGATACCTGCAGAAATTGACTTCGAGGAGGAAAGGTTTGTTTTGGCTCCTGGTTTCAGTCTGTGGTCAGCTGGTTTCATTGCTATGGGCCAGTAATGAGGTAGAACATCATGGCAGAAGGCCATTGTGGAGCACGACTGCTCAGCAGGAAAGAAAGGAAGAGGGAGAAGGAGAGAGAGGCACTAGGGACAAGATACACTCTTCCAGGGTACACCCTCAGTCACCTACTTCCTCCAACCTGATCCCATGTCCTGCAGTTTCACCACCTCCCAATCAAGCCATCAAACTCTGAGCCTTTGGGGTTGGGTCTTGTTGATGTCAGTGGATGGACATGTGACCTGTCACGAGGCTGACAGGTAATACTGGCCAGGAGACCTTCTGAGAGAGGGGGGCTGTTACGGTAAGGGGATGCACCAGGTTCATTCTGGCAGCTGTTAATGATTGAATAACCCCAAGTTCCCAATGACAACAAATGTATCTTCTAAAACCACATAAATGTCTCAATAACTTTGTATTGATTAGGAAAAAAGATAGTGAGCTAAATTCTAAAATCCATCCTCTACCAGCTTGTACTTCATTAAGATGTATGATTACCATGCACCTATATATATATATATATATACTAAAAATTTTTTATACTAAAAAAATCACAGAAACATGCTTTCCAGGAATACAGTTCTCAGTTTGTCTCCTACCTCCAGGACAAATCCAGATGTTCACAGGAGGGAAGTAATATGTTCTTTAAATTTAAGAAAGCTAATGATGGCCAGCCTCAGCAACTTAGTGAACCCTTGAGTCAATTTCCAGTACCAAAAAAAAAAAAAAAAAAAAAAAAAAAAAAAAAAAAAAAAAAAAAAAAAAAAAAAAAAAAAAAAAAAAAAGGAAGGAAGGAGGCTAATGATGGAATCAGAGTAGTCTTTATATCATAGTGATATTTTGCATTTTTATAATGTCTCCACTAAATTCCTTAAAGATCAGATGCCAGGAGAACAGTTCTGAGTTACAGTAAATTTAAAGAAAAATCAGAAGCTTCATCTTACTCTAAAACATGAAAACATGCAGGTGGAGATGGAGGTGCTCCTTGTCAGAAGAGAGTACTGTGAGTGGATTCAGGGATCAAATCCCCCTGAGGCATTGGGCCCCAATTCACACCCTGAGATTGTGGTGACAATTTGGTCAGGCTCTTCCTGCCTTGATTTAAGTAGCTGTCTCTGGGCCAAGGGCTGGCTCACTGGGCTTCTTCACTAATCAAGATTTCCTCTTGAAGCTTTGGCAAATCTACTCCATTACCTATTATTCAAATTGTCAAATTTTATGCATCTGTTAATGGATATTGGACAATGTAAGCCTCATAAAGATTAATTGAATGCATAAATTAATTATAGGCATTCAAGACCTAATATTAGTAGGTAAAATACGTTGTTAAGGAATAATAGGCCATTGTTTCTAGGGAATTGGGTAAAAACAGAAAGGAATTCATTCTTATTTTATGATTCTGAAACTCAGTGCAAATTGAGATCAGCGCTCTTATCACATTTTGGACTCCTTATGTTTTGCTCTGCCAAAAGTTCAGACTCAAAAAAGGTCTTCAAGGTGGGATCCAGAGAGAAACACACCAAGTACTGTGCACATGCCTGTTTGTCTCACTTTGAACCTCACTATGATGTATAATTACAATTCACCAATAAAAGTATATTTAAAAAAGAAAGTGGAAATAAGGAAACTTATTTTTCTATAAACCATCTATGCTATTAATGGCTGAAAGTGAATTTTAGAATTTAGCTCAGTGTATTTTTCTTCCAATCAAACTAAAACTATGGAGACTACCATAGGGTTTTAAAAGATATATTTGAGCTGGGCATGGTGGTGCATGCCTGTGATCCCAGTACTTGAGAGGCTGAGACAGGAGGAGCACAGTTTCGAGAACTGCCTTAGCAATGTAGTGAGACTCTCAACAATCTAGAGATTCTGTTTTAAAATAAAATAGAAGTGAGGATGTATCTTGGAGATAGAATGCCTTTGGGTTCAGTCCCCAATACCACACACACACAAAAAGAGGATACATTTGTTGTCTTTGGGAACCTGAAGTTACTCAATTATTAACCTGTATCACAATGGAATAGACCAAATATATTTGGAGGTTAGTTCTTTGTAGTGGAGAAATCTCACAAATATGTTAACTGGTTCCACAAGACAAATAATTTTGCCAGAGTATGAGATAAATGAAAGTGGGGATAAAGGTATAAAAGGCTATATCATTACTTGAGAAAATAGATAAAGAAAGCAAATAGTAAGGCAATGTTAGGAGTTTCAATCAGGCTTAGGGGTTTTCAACCTAGGCATTATTGACATTGTGGGCCAGATATTTTTTGTAGAACTCTGTCCCCCATTGTGATAACCAAAAAATGTCTGAACTACTTGCCAAATGTCCCCTTGGAGACAAACTTTGCCCTGGTTCTGAACTGCTGAGCAATGCTACACAATACCCCCCCCCAAAGTCATATTCCATGTACATGCTCAAGATAGAAAAAGATGAAGAAACAGGCACATGGAGAACTTGGTTGTTGAACATGATTTGGGGATGGAATTTCATTTGAGGAACATTGTAATTAAGGCATAGGTCTTACATGTATATTATGTTGATGAAAAATAGATCCTTCTAAAATCTAAAATTAAATGAGTATAGTAGGAATGCAAAAAAATACTGGTGATGGAGATTATCTTTTCTTTTGCTCCCTTCAAAAACCTTAAAGAAATATGCAGGACTGCCAGAGTTATTCTTCAAGATTAATTGTGTAGTAGGTTGGGGAGATTTTGGGAGTCTAACTTCCCATTTGCTTAAGTTTCACTATGCAGTGGAGGCAACTAGGAAACCTACACAATCTTATATATTTGTTTTCATGCATAACAGACTAAGTGGTGCTTGCAATAGAGACTCTTTGGATTCATCAAATATCCCTATGTTATTTTACACTCCCCAGCCTCCTTTGCAGTTAAGTTGAGGTTGTGTAACCAGTTGTCTCCAGTGAAATATGAATTGACTTAACTTTGAGGCTGAGAAAGTTACAGGCCAGAGTGCCTCTTCCGTCTCTCTCTCTCTCTCTCCTCCATCAAAGTGATATGGAGGCTGCTCCTTTCCTTATTCTCTGTTCCCCTTTTCTGGAACAGCTGTTAGTTGGATGTTGGACTCTCTGAGTTTGCCTACTTTTCTTTTGTTTTTTTTTTTTCAAGCATCATCCCTTTACCTATTTTTCTGCTTTCTAGAGATCAGTTGGAATTTGATGACATGGAACAGAAGATTCAGCTAAGATCAGGAATCACTACTAGTTATATTTCTTCATGTTAATGATGTTGTAATCAGAGAGCTACATGCCTCTGACATAAACAGTTATTCAGGATGGAGTTATACATTGCCTAGCTCATTCTGCTTTGGAGGAAGTTCAGGGTTTTTGGAGGGTATTTTTTCAGTATATAAAGGATGAAATGACAAGACTGCAGATTTGGAGGCAGGATATATATATATGTATGTATGTATATTTAGTGTGGCTTTTAGGCACCTGTCTTCTGGTGTTTACTGCTGCCTGGGTATGAATCCCAGTTTTGACATTTAATAGTTATGTTACATAAACTCTCCTGTCTGACTTCTTATCTGTAAAATGGATATTAGTACATTATATGTTGAAAGTGTTTAATACATGTTAAGCTCTTAGAAGAGTACCTTTTCTGTAGAACACCATGCTTCCCTCCCCCATCTTTCTCTTTTTCTTCCTGTATAGTCTTTTCATTGTAAATGATATGTAGAGATTTGATGTTACTATTTTTTTTTTTTTTTTTTTGCGGTACTAGGGATTGAACTCAGGGGTGTTCTAACTCCAAGCTACACCCCCAGCCCTATTTTTTATTCTTTATTTTGAAACCGGGTCTCACTAATTTGCGGAGTGCCTCACTAGGTAGCTGAGGCTGGCTGCGAACCCGGATCCTCGGGTCTCAGCCTCTCGAATGCTGGGATTACAAGCATGTGCCACCACGCCCGGCTTTGATGTTACTATTAATTGGGCTATAAATCAAAGGAATCATATTAAGCCCATGGGCACAGGAATTTTTTAAATGCTGTATAGTCTGTTGTAGTTCTCATTTTACAGTAGCTTCCCCTTATCTATAGTTTCTCTTTCTATGGTTTCAGTTACCTGAAGTTTACTGTGGTCTGAAAATATTAAAGGAAAACTCCAGAAATAAACCTGAGTTTTAAATTGCTCTTCTTGATAGTGTGATGAAAACTTGTATTGTCCTCTTTCCTGCCTGGGGTGTGAATCACTTCTTTGTCCAGCAAATTTACATTATATTTTCTGCCTACCCTATGGCAGTTGAGAGAGAGAAACTACATTCACATAATTTTACTACAGTGTATTTTATATTATAATTTCTCTTTTTATTCTTTTTTTCTTGCAGTCCTGGGAATTGAACCCAGGGCTTCTTGCATGTCAGGCTTGTACTCTACCACTGAGCTGCACTCCCATTTCTGCTATATTTTATTATTGTTTATTGTTGTTAATTTCTTATTGTCCCTAAATTATAAATTGAACTTTATCATAGGTATATATGTATGGGAAAAATCTTGTAATCTAGGGTACAGTACTTTCTGCAGTTTCAGGCATTCACTGGGGGGCTTTGAATGTATCTTTCTTGGGTCAGGGGAAACTACTATACATATATACTCACAGTTAGTATAAATCATTTGAGTGTTTTCATAATTCTAGTAGTTTCACCTTTTCTATTGGGCACAATATACTGCTAACACCAATAGCACTTATAGAGTAAGAAAAACTTCCCTTCCTCTGGGCAGTTATAGCTCTATGCCTATGTACCTGTTTTGGTGAGCAAAGGACGGACTGGATTTCATTCCCACCGCCCAGTGGTCAGTCTGCAGGACCATGCAGGGCCCTGACTGGGCATTTCTCCCAGAAGGAAACTTGGCTTTGGAGAAGCAAATCTCACCCTCCAGACTGAATTCTGACATTGGGATTGGATTGGATTTCTAGCAACCCCTCCACTTACTGCTGTGACTTCTTTGTCCTCTTGCTGTTCTCAAAGAGCAGGTTGACACACTGAACCCATCACTTCAAGGCCTCAGTAGGAGAGGGAACCAACAGATATATTGTCCAGTCTTCTTGCCACATTTATGTTTTAAATCCGTGAGATTGCATGAGGCTGCTTAGAAATAATGAGTGGAATGAGAGGACAAAGAGCCCAGACCTGAGCTCAAAAGACCTCAGACTTTCAAAGATTGAAAGGATAGGAGTGGACAAAGGAGACTGAAAAGGAGTACTTACTAAGGGAGGAAGAAATTGGAGGTAGAGTTGTCAGAGAAGGTAGGAAGGGAAGAGAGAGAGAAAATCAAAGCCTATGCCATGATGATTATGAGAAAACCAAAGTCTATGATAGCCGTGGAGGTTACTTGGTTGTGCAAATCATCATGACCAACTGAGAGTAATGCTAGCATTTCTGCTGCCTCATGGATCCACCTCCTGTCTCACAGGTACAGGCCTCCGACGCAGATGCAGGACTCTATGGCTTTGTTGAGTATTCTCTGTATGACGGATTCCAAAGTGACGTAGCACCTCCTGCATTCCGGATTGATCCACATGATGGGCGAATCTGTGTGGCTCAAGATATCGACAGGGAGAAGGATCCGGCCACCTTTGACCTCCTGGTGAAAGCTAAGGATGGGGTGAGTCTTTATGTATGAAATTTCAAGCATCCTCCAAAGTGAACTGCGATGTGCATATCAAAGAGTACAGTGATTGCCAACCATTGGCAGATTGTGTTTCAGATAGCCACCACCTCTTTCCTTGGCTGGAGCGTTTTGAAGCAAATACCAGACATTATATCACTTAATCCATTAATAATTAAATGAAATCTTTAACAGACAATGACTTTCAAAAAGCATAACTACAATATAGTAATAGTAATTCTTTGATAACATTTAATATCCACTCCATGTTACATTTTCTTGATTATCTAAGCATATCTTTTAATAATTGGCTTGCTTGAATCCATATCCAAATAAGTTCACAAATTGATTTGATTGATCTAACCTTTAACTTTAAATCTATAAGAGTCAGCCCTCTTTTTCTCCTATGGTTTTTCTTTTCTTTTCTTTTTTAATAATTCAGAACTATGCCTCTCTTTATGATTTTGTGTTTTTTAGATAAGATCTCCTATGGCTTTTTATTAACAAAAGAAATTGGGTTATTTGTCCTGTAAATTTTTTCACATGCCGAATGTGGCTGATTACATCCTGGGACTATTAACCTTTATCTCTACTATTTCCTGTGAACTGACATCTTGAGCCAGAGACCTGATTAGTGTCAGGATCATTTAGGTGGTGCCATGTGCTCCTTACTGTGCCCACAGACACATGCCATTATTACATTAGGGGTTGCAGAATGATGGTTTTTGAATTTTATTATTCCTTTTATGTTTGCTATATGGAATTCTTAAACAAAAAATGTTCCATCATCATCTACTTTATTACTCTGAAATGTAACTCATAGGAAATGCAGCACAATGCCTATTTCCCTTCACCAGTTTTTAGAATGGTGAGTTGGTGCTCTACATGGTAAGTTTATCCTCTAAAGTGACTCTTTTTCCCTAGTTTGATTATAAATTCCTGATTTTTAATATATTTGATATGTTTCAGCACATGTTAACCTTATCCTTTCTGAGGTTCACATTGACCCAACTTTGATCCGTGGAGGTACCTTCAACCTGGTTTCTATGTCTACTTAAAAAACTTTGACATACAAAAAATGCATACAAGCCAGGTATGGTGGTGCATGCCTATAATAACAATAAGACTGATACAGGGGGATTGTAGGTTTGAAGCCAGTGCACAGTAACTTAGCAAGACCCTCATCAACTTAATGAGACCTTGTTTCAAAGTAAAAAGGGGCTAGGGGCATATAACCACTGGGTTCAATTCATATATATATATATATATATATATATATATATATATATATATATATATTTAGAGAGAGAGTGTACAAATTATAAATTATTTTTGGGTAAATGGGCACACTCAAGGAAGCAGATGATGAAAAAACAGCACTAGAAAACCCCTCTTGGCCCTTTGTTCCTTTGTTATAACCTTCCTTCCCTGCCTCGATACCCACTTCAAAGATAGCTACTATTGATGATTTCTCCTCCTCCAGCTCCTCCTCCTGCTTCTCCTTCTCCTTCTCCTCCTCCTGCCCCCACCCCACTATTGACTTCTACCACCAAACATTAGTAAGCGAATTTTTAAACTTTCAGTGAATGAGATCATACACTGTGTTTCTTTTGCTGAACATTATTTGTGAGAATTATTTATGCTTTTGTGTGTAGCAGTAATTCATTCATTTCATTGCTTTATAGTATGCCTTTATGTGAATATATGATAACTTTCTATCTATTCTATAATTGATGATATCCATTTCAGGGTATTAAAATAGTCCTACTAACAACCTTTTTAAAATTAAATTTATCTTTAACTGCTACATAAAAACAAAATTGAGCATATTAATGGGTTGCACACAATATTTTGATGTATGTACACATTGTGTTATGCTTAAATCAGGTTAAACATATTCATCTTCCCTGAATGCAAGCATTCATCATTTCTTTATGGCGAGGCTCCCCAAATTCTTTCTTCTAGCCTTGTGAAATGTACAATACATTATTGTTCTTCAGAGTCACCCTACTGTGCAATAGCACACCAGAAGTTCTTGCTCCTATCTAATTGTAACTCAGTGCCCATCGACTAAATTTTCCCCATTTTCCCTCCTGCTCTACTCACCCCAGCCTCTGGTAATCAGAATTCTACTCTCGGTTTCTATGAGATCAATGTTAATAGATTCCTCCTATGAGTGAAATCATGTGGTACTTATATTTCTGTGCCTTGCTTACTTCACTTAATATAATGACTTCCAGTTTCAGCCATGTTTCAGTCATTTGCAAATGACAGGGTTGCATTCTTTTTATGACTGAATAGTATTCCATTCCATTGTGTATTTGGACCACATGCTCTTTATCCAGTCATCAATTGATAAACACAGTTTGTTCCTATTTCTTGCCCATTGTGAGAAATGATGCAATGAATTCAGGAGTGCACATGTCTCTTTGGCATACTGATTTTATTTCCATAGGTTATATACTCAGTAATGAGATGACTGGACCATACAGTAGTTCTATTTCCAAATATTGTTCAAAAGTAGCTATACTAATTTACATTCCCACCAACAGTGTGCAAGGGTTCTATTTTCTCCACATCCTGGCCTGCACTTGTTATTTTTAGTTTTTTGATAATAGTCATTCTGACTTGCATGTTGAGAATTTTTTTATATAACAGTTGACCACTTGTATGTGTGTGTGTGTGTGTGTGTGTGTGTGTTTTCTTTTTCTTTTTTTTTTTTTTGAGAAATGTCTATTTAGGCTTATATCCCATTTTAAAATGTGGTTGTTTGTTTACTACTGAGGTTTTGGAGTTCCTTATATTCTCAATGTCAACTCTTTGTCAAATGTATACTTTGCAAATATTTTCTCCCATTCTGTAGGTTGTATTTCCACAATAATTGTTTCTTTCACTATACAGAAACTTCTTAATTTGGCGTAATCCCACTTGTCTATTAACATTCTTATACTTGTGATCTGATGAACAAATGTGAGCATTTTTTTGAATATGTATTTGTGACTAGAATGGTATCTGAGCCAGCTTTGGTGCTGTTGTGACCAAAATACCTGACAAGAGCAACTCAGAGGAGGAAAGGTTTGTTGGTGTTCATGGATTCAGAGTTTTCAGAGGTTTAGTTCATGGTTAGACCACTCCATGGAAGAAACATTGTGGTGACAGAGGAAAGCTCTTTTCAGCAGAGCATATGGAAGCAGAAAGAGGGCGAGGAAGGGAGGAAGGAAGTGGCCCAGGACAGATAGCCCTCAAGGCCATGCCCCCAACGACCCACCTCCTCTGACCAAGCTCCAGCCCTGATCCCTGCTGCTTTGACAACACATGAGCTTTTCTGAGGGACATTTCATAGCTAAACCATAACAAATGGCTAGATCATAAGGAAGCTAAACATCTTCTCAAAGTGGTTGAATCAACTAATACTTCCACCAAGAGAGTATGAAAATCTCATTTGCTCCACATTCTTCCCAATAATCGGTATTTAATATCTTTTTAATTTTAGCAATTCTGGTGCCTGTATAGTGGTGTATTACACAGTGGAGTTTTACTTTACATTTCCTTGATGACTAATAAATTAAGCGTTTTTTCATATGCCCAATGACTGTGTAACTTATTTTGTAACGTGCTTATTCTTTACCTGTTTTCCATTGTATTGGTTTTTTCTTATTGATTTATATGAGTTCTTTATAATTTTGGCATGCAAGTCCTTTTAATACTTACTGTATATATTTTCTGTCATTCTTTGACTTGCTTTTCTTGTTTTTAACGGTGTCTTTTAAGGAACAGAAGTTCTTAATTGCAATAGAATTCATTTTATCAATTTTTTCCCCTTTATAGCTAGTGCTTTCTTTTGTCCTTTTAACAAGTATTTTCTTACCCTAGTGACATGAAGGTATTCTCTTCCAAAACCTTTGTTTTATTTTACCTTTCACACTTTTTTTTTAATCTAATGGAAGATTCATTCATTTTTTTTCAGTATAAGTATTCAAATTAACCCAGCACCATTTGTTGAAATGATCAATCTTTTTTCAGTGCACTGTAGTGTCACTATTGTCATGAATCATGTGACTGTGTTTGTATGTATCCACTTCTGGAAACCGTCTTTTTATCTATTTTTCTAACTTAGTACTAGCAATATATTCTCTTATTTTAGCTTTATATTAGATTATGGTAACATGTTCTTTTACCTTTATCCTTATTTGATTGCCTTGAATATTTCCGACCATTGACCTTTCCAAATATTTTTGAAACATCGTGTTCAATTTCCATTACATTACAGCAAAGGTAGCTTCATGTGCACACTATTGTACCCTTTGATATTTGGAAACTTTCCTTGGTTCTCTTTTAACTGCTAACACCTTTCTGGTGTAATTTTTGTCTTTTAAATTAGTGGAAGAATCTACCTACTTGACATAAGAGTGAGTGGGGAAAATGAGCCCAATTACATTTATAATAAGTGGACATACGGAAACTAACATGAAATAAAGTCATTTATATTCAATAAAATATCCTTGTTCTACTTGGTTAGACTTTTGTCAATATCTTGCTATTTGGTTTCAGAAATTTATGATTCTATATAAGAAAATATGTAGAAAACAGAAATAAACAGAGGAGTTTAGATTAATGCAAGTTTTTGTGATTATTTAAAGTCCAAAATGTGCACAAAAATATTAATGTAAGGCTTTAAAATGTATTCTTAGTAGATTTAGGGACAACTCTAAAAGACCATCCTAGAATCAAATAACCAGTTTAAATCCAACACTACAATGGTGGAACATTTGTTTCTAACCAGTTGGTTTCAGGGGATTTCATAATAGTGTAGAGAAATCATACAAATAAGATCATTTGATGCCAGAAGTTTTCTACTCTCCAAAAGTTACACAGTAATTAGGAGCATTGCAGTGGAATAAAAAAAAAATCAATGCAGGTATTTAATTTAAGCCCTCTTGCTTACTTCCATTCCACGCACTGCAAACTTACCCAGGAGGACTGGAGCCCTATTGCAACACTCAAATTCAACTTTAACCCCCCATCCCGCCTTAAAGCGTTCCCACACTGAACAAAGGGGATGCATTTTTGTTTCCCAGCCAAAAGGTACATTATTTTAAAGATAGCTAATTACCTTTTGCTAATTTTTTAGAAATTAAAGATGAGACAATCTGTAGGATGATGATGTTTGATGAATTGGAACATTTTTCTGTACAAACTCTTTGTTTTGTGGAGAGAAAACCCTCCACAGAAGTGCATAGTATTCTAGTTGATTAGAATTGAATCATTCTGCCTAATATCTGAATTCTTGAACTTCTTCTCAGGTGATCTTATCTTAAACCTAGCCCTGGTCCAGGGGAGAGCTGCTCTGTACCCTGCCTGTTTTAATATAGTCTTTATTATTATTTACATATGGTAAGGACTACAGATCAGAAGGAAACTGTCATTGAAAAAATGGTTAATATTCATAGATCCCAAGAGCGAGGGCATGCTGCCCTGCACCACCATGCCATGGGGGTAGGGAGGAGTATATGTGTACACCACAAAATACCCAGCTAGCCAGGAGGCACAGAGACAGAGGTTGGGACACTGAACTAGTTTCAGGGGAAGGGGTGGTGAGGCAGAGTAAGCAGGTTGAGGATTGGCTGCTTTGAGCAGTTTTGCCTAGTACTGGGCCCTGGGGTGATCAGGCAGGTGGGATAGTGGCCTGGCATATAAAAGCCTGAAAGGGCAATGGTTGGGATGTGGGCTTTGTATCTGCTGGTTTGCATTTGATCAGGGAGTTGTTTACTGTCCCTAGGAATTGGCTAACCCTGGGAAGGACAGTACCTCCAGGGTCATTAGGGCCCCAGATGTCAAAGCATCATAATACAGAAAACAAGAGACAAGGCCAATGTACTGCCCTGGTGTAGTCCCCAGGAAGAGGAGACAAAAGGCTCATCTGGACTCCTAGAATAGTGGGGCTATACAGAATCAAAACAAAACAAAAATAAACAAACAAACCTTTGCAGCCACCTCGTTCCCACTCCATTTGGTTTTAAATAACAGTGATACTGAAGGAATTAACTGTGGCGTGCTGAAGTCCAACCAGCAGACAAAAGACGCCACACCCAGGTTCCTTCTGCGCAAAGCTTTAATCAGGAGTTTCTTTAGTTACAGCATCTTCAAGCAGGATGTGGTAAAATGGCCCCGAATGCCCCACTACCCCAGGCTTATATATCTGTTGTTGGCCAATCAGGACTCGACCCGTTCCTATACGCCAATTGGTCAGGAACATATCGCCTGATCATGAGTTGCACTGCCATCTCACTAGATCTCCTTAATAGGAGTTGTTTACGCACCAAGGCTACTTCCACTAGGCGCCATCTTTAGGGAGTGGCGGCTCCCTGTCTCTCCACAATTAACTACTCAACTTTTGTCTCGGAGTCATCTTAAATCCTCAAAGGAAGTTTTTGTCTTAGCACAGGCTCCTCCCAACCCTGTCTTCCCTGGAACAGCTCTGTCCTCGGCAGACAGCCTGTGAACGGCACCAGAGGTACCACCAGCGGCTGCCATTACTCTCTGCTGTCGCCATCCTCCTTGTCTTCCTCTTCTGCATCCTTGACTTCATCTGCATCCTCTTCCCAGTCTGTCCCCACTAGATGCTTTTTGGATCCATCTCCACCAAGTCTTCCTTGCTTCCCTCTTGTGAAGGTCCAGGCATGAGAAGTCATTGAGAGTCTCCTGCTTCGGGTTTGTGCCCCTAAACGTAAAATCCCCGTGTTTCAGGCCAGTGTGGCTCTATCAGTGTGGCCACTGGCTGCCTCAGAACCATTTTCATTTTTCCCACTGGCCTGGGGCAATGAGCACTTGTTTAATCATGATCAAGGTCCCATTCTCTGTGACCACCACTTCTCTACCTCCAGGGGCTCCGACATGCTGACTTCCCCACATTCCTGGTTCCTGCTCCTCACCTTTGGGACCCACTTTTTTTTTCGGTACTGGGAATTGAACCCAGAGTCATTCTACCTCCAAGCTACTATTTTTTACTCTTTATTTTGAAACAGGGTGTCATTAAGTTGCAGAGGGCCTCACTAAGCAGCTGAGGCTGGCCGAGAACCAGGATCCTCCAGTCTCAGTCTCCCAAATGCTGGGATTACAAGTGTGTGTCACCACGCCCGGCTTTTGGGCCCTATTTTTTTTTTTTTTTTTTTTTACTCAGGCTGAGCACCTCAGAATTCCCCCAGTCAGATCTTTTTGAAAAAACGCTTTTTCCACTGGGTTTGCTAAAGTGCTGGCTATGGTGCTTGGGTGGCTATACTGTCCTCCACCTGGAGAGAGCCAACAAAACAGAAGTAACGGAGATGCTAGAAAAATGAGCCTTCCTGAGCCGGGCGTGGTGGGGCACGCTTGTAATCCCAGAATTTGGGAGGCTAAGACCAGAGGATCCGGGTTCATGGCTAGCCTCAGCTACCTAGTGAGGCCTTCCGCAACTTAGTGAGACCCTGTTTCAAAGTAAATAATAAAAAAATAGGGCCGGGGGTGGAGCTCGGAGGTAGAATGCCCCTGGGTTCAATTTCCAGTACTGCAAAAAAAAAAAAAAAAGAGCCTTCCTGAAACTACTTGAGCCCTTGGTTATAACTGTGCCTGAAGCAAGAGTCACCCCTGAGTTTTAAAATATCAGCAAAAATAAATTGCCTTGTTTTTTTCTTTAGTTAGTTTCAATTGGGTTAGTGTCGTTTCTAGGGAAACTCTTCACTAGCATGGCATGTGAGATGATTCATTTGATTAACATTTATTAATCTGCTGCAGCCACTTCACCACACTGGAGATACTTTTTTTTTTTTTTTTTTGTCTTGTCCTTGTTTTTTTCCTCTTACCTAAGTCCTTTCATCTGTCCCATGAACCAGCAGTCCTTTGTATTATCATAGAAGGGTAGGTCACAAAATAATCACCTTCCATGTTACCTTCCTCATTGAAGAAACCCAAAAAGACCAGTATCTGATGATTCAGGTCCACGACCACCAAAGAGCCAGACCTTGGAGTGAGCTTTAGACTTTGGAGTGAGTTTTCATCCTAGTTCACACCCATTTGCCTTCTTTCTTAGCGGAGAAACATTTGTTTGCAGGATGTGTTTGTTCACATCTCTCTCCATAGATGTTGATGCTGTCCAGGAAAGGAGTGGACATTTGGCAGCCCAGTCAGGATGGGAACCTAGCCCCTCATGTAGAAGCTCACTACACATGGAAATGCTCTGGTTAAAGGTACACAGGTCCCTTATGGTCTCATAAAAGTAACAAAGAAGAATTTGTTGTGTCTTCCCTGGCCCTGTCTGATGTCCACTCTGACCTTACAGACTGACTTGACTTGCTCCCAGGTCTTGATAGCAAAATGCAAGAGCCCGAGATCCATGCAATGACTGGACTTCTCTGCATCAGGAGAAGCAGACTCTCCTGCACAGACCCACAGCTGTTGGCCACCTTGAGGCCCACCACAGCTGGAGAGCACAGCGCCTTAGAGGCAGAGTGGGAATTTCTCCCAGTTCAGGTGTCTTTTCTGCTATTGTAGATACAGAGCTTGTTAGACAAGTATCTTGACCGTTGAAGTAGTCACCTGTGAAAAGGACTGAGGCATCGTTCCCAGGATGAGCAGAAGAGAACACGTTAACCTTGCCACAGGTGGGGGCATAGTTTCTACCATTGTCATCTTTTTCACATCATTTGGAAAAGGGTCGTCAGAGTTTCACGGTCTCCTCCTCCCCTGAATGCTCAGACGCCTTCTCCACCTTGGCTTTTGCCTCCTCCTTCATGCTCTTTTGCCCATCTTGTGGGTTTGCGGGCACATGGAGGCCCAGGGAGGTAACTGCCTGGAAGCCCTGGGGACAGGACTTAGTGTGAGGCCAAGGTTACATTTTGGAGAGAAGGAGGACTAGGGATTGAATCAAGGGGTATTCTATCTCCAAGCTACACTCTAGCCCTTTTTAATTTTTATTTCAAATGGTCTCTGTAAATTGCTGAGGCTGTCCTCGAATCTGTGATCACTCTTTCTCTACTGGGATTACAGGAGTGCATTTTTTAAGACAAATCCCAAAGTGTCCACTCCTTCCCCCATCATAGGATTTTTTTTATTGGTGTATTGTAATCATACATTGTTGTGAGGTACATACTGGTAGAGTCATACATGCACACAGGTCTCACTTAACTCTTTCCCCAATCTCCACCCCATTCCCTCCCCCCTCCCTCCTTTTCCTGTTTGGTTTAGTGATTGACTTTAACAGCTTATTTACCTTCACCCTGTTTTGACCTAAAACTGCCTCCAACATTACTTATGTTTGCCTCAGGATGTACAGAGAGCAATCAACATATGTATATTATGTGAGTGGGGCTATACAGAAATATTACACATATTCATGTATAACAGTAAATGTACAAATGTGCATATATAAGATTATCCAGTGTGCCGTATCACTGCATAATCTTCATGAAATTCTTCTGTGATAAACTGACTTTCAACAGGGTGACTTCTGCCTCTTCTATAATTATTCCATGCAATTTCCACTAGCAGTGCATGTCCCTCAGAAATGCATCATCAGAAAGGTCAGTAAAGATGAAGATAACAATGTTGGTAATGACTCAGTGGGCTGCCCAGAAAACAATCTAGATTGTATCCAGAGAAAAAAATTAACTCAGACAAGATCTGTTAGGTTCAAGATGTTGGAATTCAGGCCATAATGAATTTATTTAAAACAGTAAACTGAACCTTGCCAGAAGTACTTTTATTTAATATAATCACCTTGACAATCTATGGCTTTCCCTCTCATCCTTTCTCTTTCTAAGAAATGTTCTCCAAGCCCTACATAAGAAAATTGCTGAGAACTCATTTGCTGTTGGTTCCTAAGAGATTTTTATCTGCTGATAGAAGAATTTTTCTTATAAAATAACCTAGATGTTCTTTGTTTCTTTGCCATTGCTCCTCTATTTATCCTTGTGATGACTGTCAGTATTTTTTAACTCAGTCACTTCTCCTATTCTACTGATACTACTTCTGAAATATTCTATTTCTGATGCTACTGCTCCTGCTATTTATCTTTCCCATAGCAACCGTAATGAGTATGCGATGAGATTATGTAATGGAGCCAAATAATTGGATTACATTGGCAATCAAGTGTTTTTTTCCTGATAAAGCTCTATCATATAATTATTCTGTTCTTATATCTAACATTTTATTCCCTTTTCTCATATATTTTGACCAAATGGAACTCTCATTTTTGGTGTACATGTTTATTAACATTCTTTCCCCACTTCTGTTACACCCTGAATTCTGTAGTTGAAATATGTGTCCGAGATAAAGCTATTTTAACTTTATCTCACCACTGTAGGCTTAAGGGAGTATTATGTTGAACTAACAATATAGAAAGTAAATTGACTTAGTGCCTTGCCATTGTTCATGACAAAGTTGGCTATTGAAATTATGCCACACAGCATGTGTGTGCAATGCAGATTGAATTCAAAGGGCAAACTTACTGAGTAAAAGGGCACATTCATTTTTATTCCAATAGCTTGTTATCTCACTTTCTAAAAAGTGTTGAAGTGCTTATTCCTGTCTTCAGTTTCATGGATTGTCACCCCTCATCCATTTCAGGAATGTCCAATTGCTTCATATTTTCTTGTTAAATTGTCTGAATCATATTTAAACCAGATTGCCCACTATTCTTTCATAAAGGATTAATCCCAAAATATCTGAAATATGACTTTATTTTATTCTTATCTCCAAAAATTTAGGCCTCCTTGCCATACATTATTATTCAATTCACATCCTCTTCAATATGCTTAGTTCATGTCTTAATTTGAATCTATTTCCTAATCACCATTTATATTCTTCCAAACTCTTCTACCATGCCCTCTAAAATTTATGGTCCATCACCTGGCAAAATCCTTTATAAACTCTTTAGTCAGCTTTTTTGTCACTCTGACCAAAATATCTGACAAGCACAATTTAGGGAAGAAATATTTATTTGAGACTCATAATTTCAGAAGTTTCAGAGCTCAGTCAATGATCAGCAGGCTCCAGGCAGGAGCTGCTCAAAGGTAGAGCCTCAGGACATTGCAGAAGAAAAACTTCCCTCAGCTCAAGGGGAGCAGGAAGCAGAGAGAGAGTCAGGAAGTGGCCAGTGGCATATATAGTTGCCAAGGTCAGGCTCACCCCAATGACTGTCATCTCCAGCCATGACCCACCTCTGAACTTTGCTAATATGTGAGGATTTAGACCATATCCCAAATTCAAACCATAACATTAACTCAACCTAGTCTCTAGCTATTCCTTTATCTTCTTGCTCTGATTTAAAATAGTCTTTCCCCTAAGGACAACAATCTCTTTCTGGCCTCTGACAGGGATAGCCAGAATTCCACCAATTACAAGCCATAAAATAGTAAGGTGATTGCCCTCCTGTTGCCCAAGGCAGCAGCCAAGTCATTTCTACTCTTTACTTCATCAAAAAACAATTTGTTTTTGAGGTGCATGTTGTCAGGCTATACCATTCCTTTTTGTTGCTCTTTGTTAAACCTTTTTATCACTTAGGCTTCTATACCTTGCTCACAGTCTTTCTCTTCACCATTGTATCAGTCAGCTTTCCATGACTATAACAAAGTGCCTGAGATAATTATCTTGTAAAGAGAAATGGTTTATTTTGGCTTATAGTGCTGAAGGCTCTAGTCCAAGATCAAGTGCTTTGGACCTCTGACAAGATAGCACATCATGGCAGAGGTCCTTGATGGAGAAAACTGCTTACCTCATGAGCCAAGAAACAAAGAGAAAAGAAGCCAGAATTCCAGTCTCTCAAGGGCACGTCTCCGGTGACCTTAGGACTTCTCACAAGGCCCCACTGCCTAAAAGCCATAGCACCTTCCAATAATTCCACCCTGGGGATCAAACCTTTAGCCCATGGACTTTTAGGGAACATTCAGCATCCAAGCTATGGCAACCACTGTTCCCCCACCAGTCTGGGAGACTTCAACATCTGCAACCATCCAATACCCAGAACACCTCAGTTTCTTTATTGTCTCATCAGCAAAAGTCATTACCAGCAGTTGTGCAATCTCTGAAATCTCAGTTTCAAGCATGTTACATTTGGATAAGTGCTTTTATCCTCCTGTCTCAATTACTGGAGCACCTCCACGCTGGTCCATAATTCTTCTCCCATGTTATGAGCACTGATTTATCACCCATCTTTAAAGTCATTCATTTGTGAATGTCCTTCCCTAGAACTCTCCTGGTAAAACCTTAGCTCTGACTAAACTTGACTTTTGGTCTTTTCTGCATTTGTATCTCAGCTGAATGTGCCTGGAGAAAAGATACACTTCTACTGAGAGGAAGTTCTTACCTCTCTGTCGCTGTCTTCTCACCTACCTGTTTATCAACTCATTCTTTGCTGCCTTCTCTATTATTACATTAGAGATGTCCCTGCCCCCATCAGAATTAACCTCCCCTAGTTCAGGGTCCCATCCATCCCAGCTTTCTCAAGGCTATCACATCAGTAATGATTTTTCTCTTTACCCTTCATCATTAATGTATCAAATTCTCTTGAATGACTCCCATAAGCATACAAGGCATAGTAATCATCTCTATCTTTAAGAACAAACTCCTTGGTAGTTCACACCTGTAATCCCAGTACTTGGGAGGCTGAGACAAGAGGATCATGGGTTTGAGGCTAGCCTCAGCAACTTAGTGACACCCTGTTTCCAAATTAGAAAAAAAATAGGGCTTGGGTGTGACTCAGGGGTAAAACATCCTTGAGTCCAATCACCAGTACTACAAAATAAAACAAAACAAAACAAAACAAAACAAAACAAAACACAAAAAACTTTCTAAGTTCAAATACCTTCTTAGTAAGGCATTTTGTTTCTTTGCTCTCTTCCATAACAGTCTTCTTAAGAATTTAAAATAGTTTTCTCTATTTCCTCACTTTTCAACTTTCTATGATGCATTCTTCCTTCACTACTTTTCCTCTAGAACTGCTTTTATCAACATGATTACAGCTGTACCATATCCCGGGCTTATTGATTCATATATCTTCATTTTATTTGACCTCTCAGTGAATTTGAAAATCTTTGAATGCTGCTTTGCTTGACTTTTTTTTTTAATGCTACTCTGTTTTTTCTTTAACAAACTGGACCTTTATTTCTCTTCACCTTTGCTCATGAAATTTAGACTGGAATGAATCAACATTGAAAACTCACTAGAATGCAAATCACAACTCACAACTAATAGATGTGAAGGAAAAATATTAATATTCTACTATTCATACATCCCAGAGGGCAAGAACAAAGAGAATAGAAAGTAGACAATTGGCAAAGTAGAAATAACAGCAGAAATTCTTCCATATCTGCTGATTGCCCCAGGCAACCTTCTGGCCTCCAGTATTATATGTTTTCAAGCTTGGAGTTTCCCCAAAGTACTCTCACCTTTCACAGCCTAACTTGAGAGCACTGGGATTCAGGTATATTGCTTAGGAGTTTCTTCTCATAATTCAAAAGCCAAGTTATTAAAATTAAATCAAAGTGACCCCTGACTTGTTGGAAAGAGAAAGAAGAGTAAGAGAAAATTAAATACTCATGCAAGGATTTATGAGACTTATTAGTTACCTATTGCTGAGTAACACATACTCTTAAACTTAACAGCTTAAAATAACAAACATGTATCATCTCACTTAATTTCTAAAGGCCAGAAATCTGGAAGTGGCATGACTGAGTGGTTCTGACTCTGAGTCCCTCAAGAGGTCACGTTCTCAGAAGTTTCCATGGGCTGGACAGAAGTTGAGTTACGTGGTCTAGGGAAGTGGACACTGCAGCGATGGAGAAAATGAGCGCAGATCACCGCACACTGTTAATGGGATATACTGGTTTCCTAGACATGCTCCTTCCAAAGTGTGCCTATTCATATATTTAGTTGCAAACTATTAAGTGCTTGATTACAGATTGCCACCTTCCAAACCATTCTAGGTATATATGCACTGCATCGCCTTTCTAAAACATGAAATATTAATAAATCCATCTGTCCCCAAGTGTTTAGGTTAAGGAGCCTGTAAGATCTTGTATTCAGTGGTTATCAGCCATGGTAAATGCTTTCCTTTGTATCATGCCGCTCATTTCAATGATAGGCCTGTGAGGCCAGCACCTGGCCTTGCTTTACAGACTCAGAGACTGTTAACTTTCTCAAGACCAGTGTCCTGGACACAGGCACAGCTAGCCCTTGAACCCAGGTCCCTTGGCTCTAGATTATTCTGCTGTGCCACAGACCTAGCTATACAGTGTTTGTCTCCTAGACAATGAGTTTCTTAAAACCAGAGTCATCCTTTTACTGGACAGGCAAGTTTATGATGGGCACTGTCCCTAGTATAGTTTTTAAACCAATCTTAAAGGGCAGACTTGATAGTACAGCCAAAAGCTTTAACTTTAAAGAAGTTACCAAGGGATTTGAGTATGGATGAATCTTTGTTCCAGTTGCAGATCTACGAGTCACAGTCTCATTTACCTTGGACAAGTGACTGGTCCTTTCTGTGCTTCAATTCTTACCTATGATAGGAGAAAACCCACAAAAATATTAAAAAGTGTGATCATAACAATTGGAGGAGAAGCATGTAAAATGCACCTACAGCAAGCATAAATGGTTATTATAGGAGGAAAGTACCCCCTACTTGATGACTGATGACGTTAGCAGATAAAAATTGAATTTATGAAAAGGTGAGACTGAGACCTATAATATTTTCCCTGAAAAAGGTTTATTGTTCCCTGACAATAAGTTTGCTCACTTAATCCATCTAACATTTGCTTTTTTTTTTTTTTTTTTTTTTTTTTTTTTTTTTTTTTTTTTTTTTTTTTTTTTTTTTTTTTTTTTTTTTTTTTTTTTTGGTAGAATTGCCTGATTTGGGATCTTCTTGGAATTAAGATCTTTGTTCTTAAAGATGTTATGGTGGAGCAATATTCATTTTCTGGTATCTTCACTTTTTTGACACTTTGCTCATCTACTTTCTCAGCGTCTCTTCAAACCCAAGTGACTCCTTCTTTTTTTATATACGTTTATTGGTGCATTATAAATATCCATCCTAGTAAGGTTCAGCGTGGTATGAACAGCGCTTGGTGTATTTTCTATTTTCTCCTGCATCCCGCTTGTTCTTCTCTCCTCCTTCCCGTGGGGTACATGCTAGTGAGATGGGTCAGCAGTGATCCCTTCATACCTGGACACAGCACCATTTGAACTGTTTCGTCATCAGCTCTCCTTTTGTTACACCCCACCTTCCTCCTCCAATCCCATTCCACTCTTCTACTGTTCATTCTCCTCATTTATCTGAAGTTTCTTTCATTTCTCTTTTTTTGTCTCTAGCTTCCATATATGAAAGAAAACATAAAACCCTTGACTTTCTGAGACTGAATTATCTCACTTAGCATAATATCCTGTAGTTCCATCCATTCATCCATTTTCTTGCGAATGACATAATTTCTTCTTTATTATAGCTAACTAAAATTCCATTGTGTGTGTGTATATATATGAGATATCTCACATATATATATACACACACACAATGTATACACACACACACATACATATATATATATCACATTTTCTTTATCCATTCATCAGTCAGTGGACACCTGGGTTGGTTCTATGACTTGGCTATTGTGAGTTGCGCTGTTATGAACACGGGTACGCATGCATCACTCTAGTATTGTCATTTTGATTCTTTTGGAAAGAGACCAAGGAGTGGGACAGCTGGGTCATATGGTGATTTCTTGAACTCGTGGAGAAATATAATAGGAAGGGGAAAGAGAAAGGAATGGGAAAATCAAAGCTGAGAAGGCAGGCCATTTGGAGCAACTGTGGAGTACATGTCAGATACCGTGGATTTTCTACTCGTTTATAATCAGTCATCCTACGCCTACCTGGCCACCTGCAGTTTATTTCGCTCTGCTGAACATGAGGGCCCATCTGCATTCTCAGCATACAGGCCAGATGGATGAACTACCATCGTTTTCATTACGTTTGTAACTAGCCCTCATGTCTCCTATTCTAATTGGTAACCAGGAAGACCCTGCACTTTATTCAATCCAGAACATGGAAAATCAGACTATTTCTAAAGATCTATTTTTCAATTTCTCTTTAGTCCCAAAGCATGGCGTGCAGGGACCTCAGAGTGTAAGAGCCATTTCTGAATTTCTTTCACTTCACCCCAAGCAGCTGTGTCTTTCTTGCCCTCCCTCCCGGCCGCATGTGCTTCCTCTCTGTCTGTGCAGGGGCAGCCTGCCCTTTGTCTCAGCCAAGCCTTCTCTGCCCCTCTTTGTTCTCTCTGCTCAGTGCCCTCCCACTGCAGAAGAAAAATGGAATAAAAAGAACAAAAGAAAAAAAAAAAGGAAAGATGAAGGAGAAAGCCCAGGCTGTTGTGACTTACCAAGGATTTTTGTTAAAGCTGGAAGTGTCAAAATATACCATCTAGAAATGAAAAATGGTGTCTGAAAGTAGGAACATATGTTTTCCTTTAGCAAAGGGAAAACTGCAGAGACTGTTTCCCTTCTGTATCATTTGCTCCCCTTCTTGTTGGTTTTGGGTAGAAGGAACCCAGAATAAAGCATCTAGGTCCGGTTCACACTGCTTTATAATCTATCATACCTTTATCAAGCTGGAGAAACTCAGAATTCCAGAACAATATGTGGGTGGAGGATAAGTTCCTGTCGATGCTCCTCTCATTGGGCCTCAGTGTGCCTCCAGCTCGGTGACTCCAAGAGCCTCCCAGCTGCTTCCCCTTGCTGTCCTCAACATTCTTCTTCTGAGCACTGCAAGCTGCAGCCACAGTTAAAACTGAAGTCCAGCCAGGTGCAGTGGTGCATGCCCGCAATCCCAGCCACTCAGTAGGCTGAGGCAGGAGGATTGCAAGTTCAAGGTTAGCCTGGACAACTTAGTAAGACCTTGTGTTGGAAAAAAATAAAGAAGGGGGGCAGGGATGCAGCTCAGGGTTAGAACACTTGCCTAGCATGTGTGAGGTCCTGGGTTCAATCCCCAGTACCACTAAATAAATAAATCTGCCCATCCATCCATCCATCCATCCATCCATCCATCCATCCATCCAGGCATATATAAATACAATCAAATTGAAGTTGAACAGGCTACTTAACACTTCAGTGGGGAAAAGCCCTGTATTTTCCTAGGTTTGCGGAGGCTCAACAACCTGCCTCTGCTTCTCTGTTATCAGCCCTACCACCTTCCTAACTGTTCCCAAATGGGCCAGGGAGGCACTGCACTCCTGCCTCAGGGCCTTTGCACCTACTCTTTCCTCTGCATGTTAATCTTCTCTTCCAGATAACTGAAGTGTAGCTTCCTTGTGTAGGTCAGTCTGTAATCAAATCATAACTTCATAGCGAGACTTTCACCAAGACAACTCCCTCTACTACCCCCTCACTCCTCCTTAGTACTTACCAACATTCATTTCAAAATGATCTGAGGGATGGAAGTGATTTTTGTTTCTTTTCTGACATTGAAACAACTTTGGAATATCTTTGGCTTCTACTCTGAAATTCTTGTCTCATAAGCTCTGCTAGAGATAATCACGTTCATGTTTAAGAGTCAGCACTGAAGCTGGGCATGGTAGTTCATGCCTGTAATCCCAGTAATCCTAGAGGCTGAGACGGGAAGATCACAGCTTCAAGGCCAAGGTACAGCAACTTAGCAAAACCCTGTTTCAATATAAAAACTAAGTAGGGCTGAGGTAGAACACTTTTGGGTTCAATCCCTAGTAACACACACACACACACACACGTACACATACACACACACACACACACACACACAATCAGCACTGAAGTATAGATACCATGCTGTCACATAGGAAATCATCATATCTCAAGGCTAAAAGTAAAATAAATATAAAAGTATGTGTGCATATGTATGTATATATGTCACATACACATGCACACACACACACACACACACATACATGCACACACACAAAAAATCAGCACTGAAGTATAGATACCATGCTGTCACATAGGAAATCATCATATCTCAAGGCTTAAGGTAAAATGAATATAAAAGTACCTGTGCATGTGTATGTATATATGTCACACACACACACACACACACACACACACACACACACACACATTATATTATTCCAAAAGTCAGTTCTAGGACCGCTGTCAATGACTCCATATCCCAGTGTTCAGCAGAGACCTGTTCTTAATCCCTGCTTGTTCATCCCACAGGGTGGGCTAAGTGCCCAAGCTTTTGTCCGTGTGGAGCTGGAGGATGTGAACGATAATCAGCCTGTGTTTAACCCGTTGACCTACGTGACCAGCATCAGTGGCCAGACCCAGCCCGGCATGGAGATCGTCAACGTTCTTGCCACTGACAGGGATTCTGGGACATTTGGAATGGTGACCTATGAACTCATCCCAGGAGAACTGTCGTCCCTTTTCACCATCGATTCCACCACAGGTATGTGATCGTGGGACAGATTTCATGCTCTGGTTGTTAAGTGTCTGTGTATCTGTTTAACAGCCAGGAAATTAGAGAAAATGGGTTTTTTTGTTTGTTTTGTTTTAAGCAGGGGTGTTACCTTCCAGAAGACGCTGAGGCCTAGTGAAAAGGGCCAGCACTTTGTTGTTAGGTGATACCTGCACCTGAGTCCCAGCTTTGCTTCCTACTGATCTTGTGATCTTTGCTGACAATACCTATGTTGCAAAGTTGTAGTGAGGTCTAAAGGCAGTGAATCATGCAGAAGCAGCTAGCCAGTGACACTTATTTTGCAAGTACCCATCTCCCTTCATCTGTATGAACATGTCGTTGATGGGGGACTTAGCATTGTTTCAGTGTCCTAATTGAAGATATTAGTGCAAAGAATGCAAGCAGCAGCCTTTCTTTGTACTAGGTCTGGCATTTTCTTAGACCTTTTGGCCTTAGGTTCCTTGCTTCTAAAATGATACTTAAAGCTCTTTAATTTTCTAACATACTAATGACTGTTCTCCTGAATGGGTTCTGATTCATGGGTGAAAATAAAAACGCTATCACACAATTGAAGGTACAAGATTACTTAATATGAGAAAATAATCCAAAATCCCACTTCAGTGTATGAGATCAGTAATATTTAAGCAATGCAATCCTGAGGAATTCTCTGCACCCAGGTGGTAAAACAAAAACAATTAAAAGCACAGAAAAAATGCAATATCAAGAAAGAGAAAATTATATATAGCACCAGACCCAGGGGAAACTGTGACCTCTGGCGTGGAGCTGGGAAGTCCCGTCAGCAGCCTCTCTGCAGTCCTGGCTGGACAGACAGGTCCCAGCAGTGTGTCTACTCCATGAGGAGACCTCAACCACATGCCTGAGACCTTCTCCTTTTATGGTGAGTGCTGCCTGAACTTTGTGTGAACTCGCTGAGGTAAGCCTTTTGGCAATGGCCCAAGATGGCCAGCCTTGGGCCCGTGGTCAAATGTCCCATTAGGCCATTTTTTTCTCATGTCTTGGCCTTTGAAAATCTAATAAGCAGGTTGATCTATTAAGTACATAAGTGGTTAAATAAAAAATAAAATAATATACCAAGGTAGCTTAAACAAAGCAATCAGTATATCAGGGTAGAATGGGTAAGCACAAGGACTTCCCATTCAAGGGAAATAAGCTACAAAAAACAAATGAGAGAAGATTAAGGGGAGGGGGAGGAAGGAGAGGGAAAACTCACCTCCAGATGCATTACAATTATGTACCTGCCAAAGAAGTTCAGGGAGCAAACTGAGTCTTCTAGAAATAATAAACATTGAAGAGGTTACCTTCCATTTTGTATTAGTTTGTTGCTAACAATATGTTTGAAATACTTGATTACAAAAAAACACAAAATTTCAAGTAGATGATACTAAGTTGCAACACTTTCGATATTATTAAATGAAGCTACAAAAAAAAAAAAAAAAAAGAAGAAGCTGTGTGTGATGGTGCATGCTTGTAATCTCAGTACTTGGGAGGCTGAGACAGAGGGTTGCAGGTTTGAGGACAGCCTCAGCAAATAGTGAGACTCTCATCAACCTAGCAAGACGATGTTTCCAAATAAAAATTAAATAGCAGGGCTAGAGGTATAGCTCAGAGGTAGAATGTCCCTGGGTTCAATCCCCAGTGGGGGGGGAGGAGAAAGAAAGAAAATATATTTTTTTACATTTCTTCACCCAATCTGAGAAATGGGTAGAATGTGTTCCCACTGAAATGATGATGATCGTGGACTACACTGGACATTGCACATACATTGTCTTATTGCATCTTGCCAATACTTTTGAGATGGCCACATACTTTAGAAACAAATAAAAATTTACCTAGAAATGTAACCTACGAGTTAGTTTGGCCTCTCACTCAGCCCCACGAGGTAGAGTCACCGTTGCTGCCAGGAAAGTGTGGTTCATCTGGCTCCTGCGGCTGGCTGGGGGATTAATTGTTTACACTGGCAGTCTTTATAAGGCAAAGTTTTCCTTGCTCTAAATAATCCACTGACGTGTCCCCTGTACCATTTCAAAGATCAGAAGAAAATACTTTTGTAGGAAATTAGTCCACTTATCTCGGCTTTTTCAAAATTCATCTTAACTTAAATGCCTGTCAAATCATCAGGCCCTGTAGGGTACTAGCATTGCCAAAAATATATAGGTCAGCCGGTAATCAGGGTGCAGGATCTAAAAGCACTTAGCAGATTGTTTTTAAAAGACATCAACATACTCATCGTCCAGTTTCCCCTGGAAGAGCTGGAAGGAGGAGCTGAACTGTGTTCTGTTTTTAGAAGAGATCTCTGTCTCTGTCCTGGCTACGGTCAGTCCCGTGCTTCCCTTCCTGGCACCAGCTACAAGACAAATGCCATTGTTAATCATGGAGAACACTTTTTATGTGGGTCATTATCTAGGGAAGCATCATAGTAATTTTTTTTTTAAAGCAAAGACCAAATTCATAATGGAAGTACCCTTGGGTTACTATTGTTGGCAATTCTGGTGCCCCGGAAGACATTTCTCAGGCACACACGGCTTGGAGTTCAGTTGCCTTTAACCACAACTCACGAAAGAGAGGTATGAGTCCTGGTAATGCTTTACTTTAACCTTTCGAGGAGAGCGAAATGGCGTCAAGACTAGCTACAGGGAAAAGTTGTCTGGGGAACAGTTGAACCGTTGAATTCCAGAAGTTCATCTGTTAAAACTGAGAACACACTGCATGTATTTATGGAGTACCAGGTGATGTTTTGTTACCTGTATGTATAGGTTATGAACTGATTAAATCAAGCTAATTAACATCCATTACATCTTACTTATAATTTTTTATAATGAGAGGGTTTAAGGTCTACTTTCTTAGCAATTTTAAAGTATAGAAGATTAATTATAGTCACCATGCTGTACAATAAATGTTCAGAACTTATTCATCCTGTCTCACTGAAACTTTATATGCCTTGACCAGCTACCCCTGTTCCCTCATCCCTAGTGCCTGGGAACTACCACCCTACTCATAGCTTCTCTGAAACTGATATTTTTAGTTCCACATATAAATGAGATCAGGCAGTATTTGCCTTTCTGTGTATACTGTTCTTGAGGCTCACCCAGATTGATGCAAAAGATAAAATGTCTTCTTTAAGGGCTAAATAGTATCCCACAGTATATATATATATACACTACATTTTCTTTACCCATTCATCCACTGATAGACACACTGGTTGATTCCATGTTTTGGCTTTTGTGAATAATACTGCAATGAGCATATTAGTGTAGATATATCTTTGAAATGCTGATGCCTTTTCCTTTGGTTATATACCCAGAAGTGAAATTGCTATTTTTAACTTTTTGAGGAACCTCTATACTGTTTTTCACAGTGGCACCACCACGCTTTCTATATAAGGGTGTCCTCAAAGAACAGAACAAGGAGCAGTATTGGAATACTGAATCTGTTTTTTTGTAGCCAACATAAAGCTGGGTTTTCTTGCTTCATTGTAAATGATGTAAACACAGTCCTAAGAAACTGCCTCTAGCACTAAATATTCATGGACTAAGTAAATAAATTATATCTAGTAACAATTGGAAAGTGATATGAATCCTTGATACAGCCTCCTGAGAAATTGCATGGGGTTTTCATTAATAACACGGAACAAAATTTAAAATCTTCCTTCTGAATAACAACATGGTAACTGACCTCTCGTGTCTTATTTCCACTTCTCAAAATTCTCTCAAACTCTATCTAGCTTACCTACTTACCTATGTGGGAACTCTGTGTGTGTGTGTGTGTGTGTGTGTGTGTGTGTGTGTGTGTGTGTATACACACATACCTCCCTATGACTCTGGATTTGTTTTTTTCCCTTCCAGAATCATTTCCTGCTCTTTGCAGGAATTTGGGATTTTTCAAGCTAATATCAGTACCTTTCAGTTATTCCCCTCCCTTTTTAACCTAAGCTCTTACTAAGTAGATAAAGGAGAAATTGTGATATACTGTGAGAATATTGCAAATTGATGATCCCATGCATACATTATCACTTCTCCTGAATTCCTTTAAAATTCTCTCTCAGGGACTTTTCTCTTAGAGACCTTTGCTCAAGAGCTCATTCATCCTTCCATTTTGATGACTTCTATACCAGACATGCTATTTCAAAAGCTTACATAATTCCTCGCAGGCACATATTTTCCCGAAGACAAGAGATCGCTCATTGATCTGTTTGTTCCACAACCAAGCCTTGTGCATTAAAAATAGAGCTCTTGGACTTACTGTGTTCATCTGGTCAGAAAAAAAATGTTTTGGAGAAAACTGGAAGGGGTGTGGCAATGTCATGGTTGTTTTCTCTTGTGGGTTTATCTTCCTGTTCTGTTTCTGGTTTTCCAAGTTTGTTGTTGATTCAAAGAACATTTTTATAAAATGTGTTTAGGCACCGAGAGAGATATTGAATCAAGCCTTCGTTGCTCTATTCTCAGTCTGTTGGCTTGCTTTGATGTGGCCATGAAGCAGACCACACTGTTTTGAGTTTTAAAAGAAAGAAACACAAGAAGGCATATTTATTAATAGCTCTTTTCATGTATTTTAAATACCATTTTATAAACTATATGTAGATTTCTTTCCTCCATTTCTTGAAGTACTCTCACAGCATGAAAAGAGCAATTTTTAAGATTTTGAGTTTGTCCTATTTATTTAGTAAATTTATACCAGGAAGAAACTTGGCTTCTAATTCACATCATTTTAAGGTGACCAATAGACTTAAAGCATTTGAGTTGCCTGTTTATTGTCATCCCAATACCTACCTCTTTCATAGCCTTTTATTAGGGCTACCTTGATTAAATTCTTCTGGCTTTCCTCTTTTCTTTATAGATAGAAGAATGTCAATTATATAAGAACAAGTCAATAAAAATTCTGAAGAGAATATAGTTTTCTATTTAGGCAGAAAAATGAAAGGAAGCAAGTTCACCTGTGTGATACACATTTTTTGAAGCCTTACTATATCACAGATGTTTGGGACACATCAGTGTTTAGCACAAACATCCCTGCCCTCATACTTACAGCAGGAAGTGCTTATGTTGACCAACCTATTGGCTGTTCTGTGTTTAGTTGTGGTACACAAATCCAAGTTTAGCACTACACAAGAACAAGTAAATAAAAGGATAACCAACTGCCAGAGAAGGGCTGCCATGCGTCGTGTTTAGTTGTAACCTTTTGTTTGTATGGGTTGTGTGGATTTCTAACATGGACTGTAGTGTAGACTCTGTGTTTCTTTATTTCAAGTGTAGATTCTTTCCTAATGTTAGTTTCCTGCTCAGATTTCATACTGCATAATGTTTCTCATATTTCTTCATGATTGCCACTTTCCTACATTTAACATTCTCCTAAATAGTTAATAATTGACGAATCAGTGCCACACCTCATTCTATAAGGATGTGGGCCTGCTTATGCCATATAAATGTTGACTCCTCTTTTATTTACGAGACAGAGTCAAAAATGAATCATGAGGACCACATGAGTACATGTTACTTTCATAGGAAACAAAAGCATGTTAGAGAAACTTCTCATGAGCTTTTTTAGTACAAGATCATGGAGATGAAAAGAAATATAACCAACCAGCTGCCTCACTTAGTGGAGGAAGAAATTGAATCTGAAATGGGTTCGGTGACTTGCACAAAGGTGCACGAAGGGCAGAGTTGGGCCTATGGTCCATTTCTGCACTGAGGTGTCTCTAGTAATACTTTTTCACATTTCCAGATTATCATTGCCTATTTGAGCCTTATATCAACTTTATGAGATAAACAAGGCAAGTGTGTGGAAGGAGAGGTATTAGAGATTGAACCCAGAGGCATTCTATCTCTGAACTACACCCCACGCCTTTTTGTTTTTGACGCAAGGTCTTGTTAGATTGCTAAGAGTCTATGTTGCTGAAGCCGTCCTTGTACGTGCAGTCTTCCCATTTTATGCCTCAAAAATACTGGGATTACAGGTGTGCACCACCACACATAGCTTAAGACAGGTATTTTTATGTCAATCTGCAAATTAAGTGACATCCTGAGAAATTATCGACTTATTTCAGGGCATAAAACCCAACAGCTGAATTTACTTCTCAGATTTCTATTCCAAGTCCTTTCCTATTCTTGTGATACCTTTTCAAACTAAAGACAAAACTAAGTTATATAGTTATAGAGGTTGATTCAACTAAATAAGACAGAAAAAGATCTTTCCTGTGACTTTCTATGTAAGCCTATGAGAAATACCAAATTATCCATTTTTACCCATACGCTTTTCAACTGAATAAATAGAATTTAGCAGAATCTTCCAGAACAGGTCAATTTTTTTATTACTGATTTTTTAGTTGTCAAACATATGAGATAGAGAGCTGAATTCATTCTATTTCTTTCAGCCCCTACATTTGTGCACAAAATAAATAATATAATGTCATCCATTTAGTGAATAAGTTTCTATATCCTAACAAATGGAATATAGGAAGTTTCATATATGTCAATAAATAATAAGAAATTCATATTGATCCCATAGTCTTTCATTTTGTGGTTTTGAGAAACTGTACTTACAGTCTCTGTATCTGGAAAAGGTCCTGCTTATTTTCACTTGTAACTATTCCATAGCTTTAATTTTAGTAATGATCTACAGATTACTTTCTAACTATGAATTGCTACTTGGGTTAAGAATATTTGATGTTTTTGAGAAGATTTAATTATGAAAGCCAGAATTGTATAACTAGTGAAAGAATATGATTATATATTAAGATCTATCATATATATGTAATCAAGAGAGGACCTTTGTCCCTCCCTCCCTTCCTTCCTTTCTTTCTTCCTTCCTCCCTCTCTCCTTCCCTCCCTCCCTTCCTTCCTTCTTTCCTTCTTTTCTTTCTTTCTTTCAATATTGAGGACTTAATACCATGGCCATTCATCTCCAAGCTACATCCTCAGTCCTATTTATTTAGTAGTTATTTAGTTATTTATTTTGAGACAGGGTCTTACTAAGTTGCTGAGGCTGGCCTTGAACCTTCAATTCTCCTGTCCTAGCCTCCCAAGTACTGGGATTACAGGCGCGTGCCACTATGCCCAGCTTTAAGTTCTTTTACTACTCAGTCAATTAAAAAAATGTCATCCCAGCATTTTTCTCTGCCCAAATACAATGTGACAAGATGAAGAACATAAACATATCATAGTGTGCATTACAATTAGTATGCAAATCCAAACAGTCATTAAAACCTAAAATAACCAGTGCTTTGTAAATTAATCACTGTCTTTTTTTTCTTAAGTTAAAGCTGATCCACACACTAGTGGTTAATGATAATTTGCAAGTGTCATGAAAAATGAGAACCAAATAATTATTGTACTTTATTAAAATATGGTGTTATAAATTTTAAGCTGACAAATATACAGGCAAAGAGCTATTCATTTTCTTTATAATTTTTTTATTTATTACATAAAATATACATGATTATAAGTTATACACATATATATTATAGATACAGGTTTCTCTGCCCCTACCCCTACTTTTTATTTGTGGTACTGGGGATTGAACCCAGGGGCATTCTACCTCCGAGCTACACCCCAGCCCTATTTTATATTCTTTATTTTGAAACCGGGTCTCACTAAGTTTCGGAGGGCCTCACTAGGTAACTGAGGTTGGCCCTGAACTCGGATACTCCGCTTTCAACCTCCCAAGTACTGGGAATCCAAGCGTGCGCCACCATGCCCGGCTCCCCCCGCCCCCTATGTTTATTAGAGAGTTCAGTTTATTTAAGGATATTGTATTAAAGGAGTGGCGGCAGCAGCCTGAAAGAGCAGTTTCCTAAGTGGAGACAAACCGTACTTCCAGGAGCTTGAAGGACAAAGACTACTTAACTGGGTGGATCAGAAATTTAGGGGCAAAGACTACTCTTCTGGATGAGAGACATTTGTGAGGGGGAGGTGTGGAGTTGCTTTCAGGTTCTGTCTAGAAAGGACCTGACAGCGTACTGCAAATTCTTCAGGAGACAAGGAAGCAGTAAGAGTGAGTTCACCTCCGCCAGGGTCACTTTGGATTAGAGGTTAGAGGAAAAAAACAGCCATGAATTTACATGCTATAGTTTGGAGGTAAAACACCCTCCAAAGGCCCATGTGTTAAAGGCTGGGTCTCCAGCCTCTGGTGCTACTGGGAGGTGTTGGAACCTTGGAGAGGTGTGGCCTAGTGAAAGGAAGTGAGGTCATTTGGGGCGGGCCCTTCAGAGGGATATTGGACCCTGGTCCCTCTTCTTCCTCTCTCTTTGCTTCCTGGATGCCGGGAGACGAGCAGTTTCCATCACCACATGCTCCTGCCATGATAAGCAACCTTGCCACAGCCCCAAAGCAACGGTGCCAACCAACCACGGACTGAAACCTCCAACACTGTGACCCAAAGTAAACCTCTCCTCTTTTAAGTTGATTGGCTCAGGTATTCGTTATAGCAAAGGGAAGCTGACTAATACAGTACGTATTATGATAGTATGCAAAAGTAAGTTTTAAAACTGCTCCCGTTGAAGATGAAGATGTTAGGTTATTATCACAGTGCCTATCAAGTAGGAACTTTCTGGAGCCTCTCTCTTCTCCTCCTGCCCCCATGTTTTAATCCTGGGTGGATCAGAAATTTAGGGGAGCAAGATGAGAGAAGAGGTGAAGAGCTAGATAAAGAGAAGAAGCAAGTTGCTTTTGGCACGAAGCCTTACCAAAGCTTTAAAGTAAGTTGAGTTTACTTATTATGCATTCCTTTCTATCTTAATTACTAAATTAAGACTGTTTTGAGACCTCAAGTAACAGATAGAGTTGTCATTGGTTGAGGGTAAATGTTGAAGTCAAAAGAGTTTCCTGCCGGGCGTGGTGGCGCACGCTTGTAATCCCAGCATTTGGGAGGCTGAGACCGGAGGATCCGGGTTCGAGGCCAGCCTCAGCTACCTAGTGAGGCCCTCTGCAACTTAGTGAGACTCAGTTTCAAAATAAAGAATAAAAAATAGGGCTGGAGGTATAGCTCGGAGGTAGAATGCCCCTGAGTTCAATCCCCAGTACCGCAAAAAAAAAAAAAAAAAAAAAGAGTTTCCTGAAATTTCACTTAGGGACAGGAGAAGAACTGTCCAAAATAAATCTAAATAAGAAAGAAAAAAAAATGTCATCCTGTGATTGCGCCCCATGAGTTGTGCTTGGTCACCATACTGTTACAGATGCTGATGACAGCAAGACACGATTGTGTCTGAAGAGGAGAGTGTGGACAATGGAAGGATGAGAAGGGGCCCAGGGGTGGGTTATGAAAGAAATGAAGAGCATGACAGGCATGCTTAAGCCTGATTATTACAGGAAATGAGATATGACATGAGGATTTTGAGCATCGGTATCACATTATAAAAGTGATCTTTAAGAAAGACTACCCTGGCAGCAGTGTGCCAGCCAGATTACAGAAGTAGGAAATTTGAACAGGAAAAGTAGTCTTTTTAAATAATCCAGGTGTAAAGTAATGTTATTGGGACTTAAGGAGAAAGAAATAAAAACAGGACAGAAGTAAATAATTGGAGGATATTTTAGAGGGTAATAATAAAAGAGTGGTCAATAATTAGATTTATTAATGAAAACAGATGAGTCACACATAATTTCTTAATTTTAATTAAGATGATTGATGGTCCAACTGACATCAGTTGGCAAGTGTGTCAGAGGAAGTGTCACCGGGAAAAAGACATAAAGCTGTAATTCTGGCAAAAGAACAAAGAAAGAACCTAGAATAAAGTAACCACTGACACCATGGAGACATGAATACTTTGAAGAAAAGTGTGTCTTTCAAACTCTGTATTGTAACTACTAGAAGGCTTGTTAAACGTGAAATCTTCAGTCTTTCCTTGAATCTAGATAGCAGACTATCTGGGGAACAGCCTCGGAATTTTTTTTTTGCAAGTCTCCAATGTGATTTTGATGCAGACTATTGGAAACAACCTTAGAGACCCTCCAGGAAATAGAGCAAGGAGCCTAGTTCTTAGTTCTATGCTAGGCATATAAAATATCACTGAGCTACATCCCCAGCCCCAAGTCTTTACCATTTTAAACCAAATTCTTGGCTTCCAAATTTTCACATCATCCTTCCTATATTATGAATTCAAACTGTAAGTTAATGCAAGAACTGGTTTGTGTTTGGGAATTCTCAAAAGGAAAAAAAAATTACCACTTCTATTTAGCATCAAGTTTCAAGTCAGGCAATTTTCTTTGAAGTCTACAGGAGATGAAGGGGGTTACTTCTAGTTCATCTTTAAACTGAAATCTTTGTGGAACTAATTTTATTCAACAGATTCTTGAGAGATTCTCCATCCCCAGCCTGTCCCTATCCCTAAAGCATTCTGCCTCCTAAAGGTCATTAAAAAGAAAGTTCAAGGTCACTAATGTTTAGCAAATACTCTGAAGTCCAAAGCTCAATTCAGTATGCTGCTTATCTCTTTTTCTGATGTCATTTAATATTTTGACTTATTTACTGTCAATTTATTTATGCATTTCAGAAGATGTATTTTTATATGTTATACAACTTGCTTTCAGGAAGAGAATCAAAGTACCACGTGCTAGAAACAGGAGTTCCTTTTAGAAACTTCTCTCAGTGATGGCCTATAAAATGTGAATTATCTGTGTTTGTCTTATTTTATGTGTGCGATGGTTAATTTTGCCAATATTACTTGAGGGTCATGAAAGAGGCCCAGGAGGAAGTTCTGCACTTACCAGAAATTGGGAACATTTACAAAGAAGACAGGTCAGGAAGTCTTTATCCTGCCTGACTCAGTGGGAGAGAGTGGCTACCCACCTCTTCCCAGAAGGTCGAGCATGGCAGGAGTGAGGATAAAGGAAGCTCTTGATTTTTATGATCTTCACTTTATTGGTTTAGAGACAAGTCCATATTTATTCTGGTCAACTGGGGTGACTTGGTGCTGGAGATGGCACAAGATAGGCCTACAGATCCTTGGAGGTCCATACAGAAAATAAAAGTTAATGTAACAGAAAAAATAATAATAATCCTTTTACTTCTGGGAAAACATGCAGGCCTTCACAGTGCAGGTATGCACGTGTGTGTGTGTGTGTGTGTGTGTGTGTGTGTGTATGCGCACGCACCCCCACATGCTTGTGTTTGTGTTTAGTTTACTCTATGTTCAGGTAAGTTGGAAGTACCTAGCTATAGCTGTGATTAAATTCCCTAATATGCATAATTCATAAAAATAGTAAATTCCTGAAAGTAGCCAATGCCTTCATTTGAGATTAAATATTTCAATAGTTCAAATGTTATTTAAATAAGGAGGCATCCACTTGGAAAGGTGGTATTTTTCCCAGTGTTTTAAACCTCAGTTATCTATAGTTTCTATTTTCAATGTGTTTATGCGTACCATTCCAAAGGTTTTGTAATTTGTCCACAGTTGCATTATTTTTCTGTAATTCACAAACAGTACAATTTCCAGTCTCATGCCCCTTTTAAATTCGCCACAGCCTTCCCTTGGGCCTTTCCATTTGAGAATATACACTGGAATGGCTTACTAGCATTTCCTGACAAGACACACACCTTACTGGAGTCACTGAAGAGCCTTGCTTTTTATTTCCCTTTTTCTTCTCCGTTGTCCATCTTTGGCATATCCCTGTGCTTCACTTGGGTCATGCAGAATGGAAAGCAAATGCCTCACCAATGCCTGTGTGCAAACTCCCTTTTCTCCATTAGGCTACCGCCTTAGCTGGAGCTCCCACGTCAACATGAACCTGAGCTGGAATTTTGCGGAGGCTTGGCGCCCGCTGGGTTAAGCTTCACACTTCCTGTACCTCTGGCCATCCCTCTACCTCTTCTGTATTCTCCATAAGGTCTGAATTCTTGGAAAATTACCTAAACCCTGCACTTTTGTAAATCATGAGTGCAGATGCATACACACACGTGTACACACACACACACACACACACACACTGGTACTGGAGATTGAACCCAAAGGCATTCTACCTCAGAGCTATACTCCAGCCCTTTTCATTTTTTATTTATTTATTTACTTATTTATTTATTTGCGGTACTGAGGATTGAATTCAGGGGCATTCTACCTCCGAGCTACATCCCCAGCCCTATTTTTTATTCTTTATTTTGAAACAGGGTCTCACTAAGTTGCGCAGTGCCTCACTAGATAGCTGAGGCTGGCTGCGAACCCAGATCCTCTGGTCTCAGCCTCCCAAATGCTGGGATTACAAGCGTGTACCACCACGCCCATCTATTTTTTAAATTTTGAAACAGGGTCATGCTAAGTTGCTGAGGTTGGCTTCAAACCTGCAATCTTCCTGTCTCAACCTTCCAAGTACTGAAATTACAGATATGTGCCACCACACCCAGCTTAAAGCATATATTTTTAATGGGCACTAATCTGTTAATTTTATGAAAATAAAGGTGAAAAATAACATTACAAGAATTTTCTGACATTTTCTATCTAAAGTTAGCATTGGTAAGTTTACATCACAATATACAAAATACATGTAATTGTATGTTTTGTAGTGAGATCGTTAACTGAAAATACTATTACCTGGGAATCAAAATGATAAAAAGTCATATTTTTTTTCTAATTGATGTTCTGAAGTGTGCTTATATATAAATATAGAAAAGTTGACTGAGAAGTTTTTAAATTGGATAGTTAGCGTGAGTTTAAAATGAAAATATCTATTTTTTTTTTTTTTTTTTTTGCGGTACTTGGGGTTGAACTCAGGGGCATTCTACCCCCAAGCTATACCCCCAGCCCTATTTTTTATTCTTTATTTTGAAACCGAGTCTCACTAAGTCGCAGAGTGCCTCACTATGTAGCTGAGGCTGGCCGCGAACCCGGATCCTCAGGTCTCGGCCTCCCGAATGCTGGGATTACAAGCGTGCGCCACCACGCCCGGCTTGAAAATATCTATTTTAAAGATAATTAGCAGGTATTTAGCCTGTAAAATCAGTACCACTATAATTCATGGCAAATACCCCGCTTTATGTATTTTGAGATCACTGTGTACACATGATTCAAATCAGCCTCAGAAAGGTAGGTAGCTGGATGGACAATTTCACTCTCACATTGGAAAAAACAAACAGGAATTTTCAGGGGTTCTCTACCTCTGAGCTATACCCTGGCCCTATTTTATTTTCTGAGACTAAGTTATCACTTGCTGCTGCCCTTGAACCTGTGATCCTCCTGCCTCAGCCTCCCACATACTGGAACTACAGGAGTCTGCCACTACCCCAGCTCTAGTGATGTTTTAAATGTTTAACACTAGATGTTAAGCATGTAAACCAAGTTGTAGAATGTGACCACATCTTTTATATTAAGATAATTAAAATCAAAGACATTCAGCATATAATGTCATTGGGGTAAGAATAATTATTTTTAGAAAGTTAAGGAACACTTATTATTCTTTTTATTAACAGGGGCTGAAAAGATTTCTTCTTTTTTTTTTTTAATGAGTTGATACCTTGTCATTTTCATGGAGTTTACATGTTCTCTTCCATGATTATCTCATGATTTGATGACCACTGAAATTTTAGACAAGATAAGCTGAAAGAAATAGCTGAAGTATTGCACAC
This sequence comes from Graphiurus murinus, assembly GCA_004027655.1. Classification (NCBI taxonomy): domain Eukaryota; kingdom Metazoa; phylum Chordata; class Mammalia; order Rodentia; family Gliridae; genus Graphiurus; species Graphiurus murinus. The sequence goes on from PVLC010000141.1 coordinate 195,557, forward strand.
CTACATCAACATTAGGTTTTCAAATGGTCAAATTATCATTCAAAATAAAGTATTTTAGTATTAAAGAACTTAATATCTGTCTTGCACTAACTTTTTAAAGAATTTTACTGGTAGCCGGGCTGGTGGCGCACGCTTGTAATCCCAGCATTTGGGAGGCTGAGACCGGAGGGATCTGGGTTCGCCGCCAGCCTCAGCTACCTAGTGAGGCACTCCGCAACTTAGTGAGACTCAGTTTCAAAGTAAAGAATAAAAAATAGGGCTGGGGGTATAGCTCGGAGGTAGAATGCCCCTGAGTTCAACCCCCAGTACCGAAAAAAAAAAAAAAAAGAATTTTACTAGTGTAAAATAATTATATATTGTAGAAAGATGCAAAGTGATACATTCATATATGCACACAACACCTCTTAGTGTGGCTTTTCCCTCCCTCCCTCCCTCCCTTCCTTTCTTCCTTCTTTCCTTCCTTCCTTTTTTACTTCCTTTACTGTGGTACTGAGGATTGAACCCAGGGGCATCCTACCTCTGAACTGCACCTCTGTCCCAATTTTATTTCTTATTTTGGGACAAGATCTTGCCAAGTTGCAGAGGGCCTTGCTGAGTTGTTGAGGCTGGCCTTCTGTCTCAGCCTCCCAAGTACCGGGATTACAGGCGTGTGCCGCCATGCCTGACCTATACTTCTTTCTTTATGCATCATAGTATGTCATTTGAGTTCCACAAGGACTCCATGAAGTAGATCCCTTTAGCATCCTTGTGTTTCTGAGGAGGAAACAGATGCTCAGAGAAGTGTGGTGACTGTATCAGGTATCATCATCAGATGGAGCAGCTGGCATTGCTCATCACAGCCCAATGGAAAACTTCAGTGGACAGAGTCCAGGTTCTGAGATGGAACCAAGACTATCAGAATGAAATTCAAATACGTGGAAAGTGATTTTATTTGTCATTATCTCACATAGACTTTACTGGAATTAGCTATGCATCTTCTTACTTTTATTTTTCTATGATCCAAAATAAAATTAGACTTCTGGATTATTATTTAAATATCATTCATCAGTTGTAATTTTGTTTATTCTTTTCTGGAAAGTAATTATAGCTATACACTGAAATACATATCATGTGAATCAGTATTGGTTACAACTTCCACAAAAAAATAAAAACAAAATACATGAGTCTCTCTGTAAAGGCTGTAATTTTCCTTAGTCACTGAACTGTAAATAGGCATAAAAGAATAACAATAATAGAAATATGGGTTTATAAATGAGCACATTTAACCTTATTTTAAGTACTATTTATATCCATTCTCCTAAATCTTCCTTGAAGTAAGGAGAAAACAGAAATAATATCTTTTTGATTATACAAGGGTATGGAGACATAGTCTATAAATAATGAACATTATTAAATAAAATTTACATGAGGCCTTTGGTTTGGACTAACTCCTGCACTAGGCCCAAGAAACAAAAGCAAAATGGAATCTCTCATGCCAACATTACACACCACCATGCCAAAGCCAAGTTGTTTATCTGACCTTTCAGAAAGTCAGAAGAGAGGAAGCTAATAGCAAATACCCAAACTGGCAGTTTTAGCCAGAGCGACTTGGAGGTTCCCTCTGGCCAGAATCTTTACAAGGAGAGGACCTTCAAATGACTAGTCTGCTGTTGTTCTCAGTTTCTGCCCTCTTAAGCTCTTTTCTGCTTACAAAGCCAACTTCCTCTGCTCGGCTCATCGAAACACTCATTCTGTTTTATAGAAGGAGGTGTGGCCCAATTCTGGAATTGCAAGTAAAAGCCAATTTAGGTCTTTAAACTAAATTTGTTGTAATTTTGTCATTTGACAATATTTATTGAGCATTTACTATGTGCCAGAAACTTTTCTTTGTACTCTACCAGTATTTTATTGACTCATTTAATGCCAGATCTTTGATGTGGGAACAGTTTTCATCCCCATTTTATAAATGGGGAAGTGATCCACAGAAGAAAAGCAGAACTATTAGAGCATTTCAAATGAACAAAGGAGAGAGAACCATAGCTAGACCTTCTGTGCCTGTGTCCACAAAGTTTATCTAGACGTCCCCCAAAGGAACTACTGGCCAGTCAGCAGATGAATGGATAAAGAAAATGTGCTATATGTACACAATTGAGTTTTTCTTAGTCACAGAGAAGAACAAAAGTATGTCATTTGCAGAAAAATGGATGAAATTGGACAACACCATGTTAAGTGAAATAAGCAGACTTGGAAAATCAGGGGTCATATGTTTTCTGTCATATGCGGAAGCTTAGAGAGAAAAAAGGAAAAAAAAGGAGAGATTTTCTTGAAAATAGGAGATCAGTAGAGTAGAGTATGGGGATGGAGGGAAAGGCAAGGGGAGGTACTGGACAATGAAATTGACCAAATGATGTTATGTGAATGCACACATATGTCATAATGATTCTCACTATTTTATATAATTATAGTGCACCAATAGTAAATAAAGAAATAAATAAAACCCCAAAAGACAGGACAAAAAGAACTATTGGTTTACATTCCTGTTGGCAACCTATGTCAGCATTTAGGTTTGGAAAATCAGGAAGGATTATTCAAATGATTTTGAAATATTGATTTAGAGGGGCACATTGTAAATTCCATAGAAACATATCAGTAGCCCTGTGTGGTGGCACATTCCTGTAATCCCAGTACTCGAGAGACTGAGACAAGAGAATCACAGATTTGTGGATAGTCTTGGCAACATAGTGAGACCCTGTCTCAAAATAACAAATAAAAAGGACGAGGGTGTGGTTCCGAGGGTCCAATTCCAGTACCACAAACCATATAGGAATGGTAATAGGACTAGCCATAGCATGAGACAAATGAAAAATACATACCAATCCTACTTGTTCGGATAAAACGATGAATTAGTAGCTTTACCATTTTATTAGAGAGAGCTGGATGTTTGGAATAAGAAGCATCATTAGAACCTCATCTAAATGCTGTTTGGTGGGTTGGTCAGCACTTCTGGTGAACTTATTATACTCTCTTTTCACAGAATTTCATGAAATATCGATGCTACTCCAATTGCCCTTTCTCTTTGCCGAGAAGATTTTAAAGTCACTCATTATCAATTATCCACCTAATAATACCTTATAGTCCTTTGGAGGGAGAGAAGGGAGCAAGTTCTGTATGAAGGAGTCAGTGCCTGTCAGGCATTGTGTAAGTGATTTGTTTATATACACCATTTAATTGGATCCTTAAGTCAGTTCCGCCCATGAATGGTACTGGTCTAATTCCAGTCTGCTTACAGATCATAAACAGAGCCTGAGATGGTTTATGAAATTGCTCAAGGTCAAACTAGAAATTGATAGAACCAGGATTTGAACCCAGCTATATCTGATTCTAAGGATCTGTCTCCATGGTCTTTTATTATTCCATAAACTCAGAATGAATTTCTTGCCTTGCTTTTAAGAATCCACTCCCCATATGGAAAATGTCTCAGATGCCAGGTTTATGTAGGAAGTCTGGTTCTGCTAAGATTTAATCAAAACAATTCACAAATAAACCTAGCACTGAGCACATAAAATTAGCATATAGAATCAGAAATCCAACATTCATAGCATTTAAAGGCAAGAATAAAACACCAACAACTTCACTCATTTGTTTGTGGCGTGCTGAGTGCTGAATATAAGAGGGAGATCGATATTTTAAACCCAAGATTGCATGCTCCAAATAAATCACATTGATTAAATTGGTCATCTAACTGTAACAGTAATATCTTTCACCTGTTACTCTAATTTGGTTTGTGAGAGTTGGAGACATACAAATCTCAATTCAGGCATCTTCATTAAAAAATCAGGGTATTTTTAGCCAGGCATGGCGGTGCATGTCTGTAATCCCAATACTTTGGAACTTGAGACAGGAGGATCTCAGTTTCAAGGCCATCCCCAACAATTTAGCAAAGCCTTCAGCAACTTAGACCCTGTTTCAAGATAAAAAATAAGATAGGGCTGGGGATGTAGCTCAGATGTAGAATGTCCCTGAATTCTGTCCCCATTACCACACACATAAACACATACACATAAAAATAGATTTTTAAATGTCCAGTTTTGTGACAAATTTTGCAGTTTATTATGGTAAATACTCCATAGTGAGCAGAGGGTAGATGATATAAAATACATGATTAGTGTTAAACATAAGGAAGATGTTTTTTGATGTATATGTACCTGGAAGTTATGAATTATTTTTCTGTAGTTCTTTGAACCATGAGAGCTTTTTTCTGGCTAGAGATGGTTTTGTGTGGCTTTAAGTAAAGGTATCTCAATGATAACTTTTATTTATTTTTTAATTTATAGAGTTCCTTCTGAGTCTGGGACTGTGCAACACTCTGACTGGTTAATGATGAACAATAAAGATTCGATCCCTGCCCTCTGGGGCCTAAAATGCAGAGGGTGACAAAGAGAAAACAGAATAGCTGCAGGTTGCAATAGATCTTATAAAGGAAATGTCTGAGGAGTTGAGACACAGAATAACAAAGCATGCTTTAAATAAGATGGTATCTTTGTTTTCTGTTGCTACAACAAACTATCCAAAGCTGGCTCATTTATTAACAAGAGAAGTTGTTTTGGCTCAAGGTTCTGGAAGTTAGGTTAGGGCCTTCTGCTCCATTGGTGGAGGACATCACCTGGTGACAGAGTGCAAGTGTCAGCTCCAGTCCCTCCCCTGCTTGTAAAGCCACTAATGCCATTGTGTGGACTCCACCCTAATGACCTTATCTAGTCCTAGTTAGATGAGGCCCTACTCCCAAAGGCCCTACCTCCAAATACCATTAACATACGAAATTGGGGCTTAAATTTCCAAGGATGCCAGTGAGCTGTGGCAAATGCCTGTAATTCCAATACTTGGGAGGCCGAAGCAGGAGGATTGCAGATTGGAGGCCAGCCTCAGCAACTTAGTGAGGTCCTTGCAGCTTAGTGAGACTTTTTAAAAATAAAAATAAAGGCCTGAGGTGTAAATAAAGGCCAGAGGTGAAATGTCCCTAGTACCAAAAAAAAAAAAAAAAAAAAATGTTTCCAGTGTATGAACTTTTGGGGGAAGATAGTTACTATAGTTTTTGCCTGCTTAGCATCTGCTCATTTATTTGCTTGGAGAATGAGGACACAGGAACAAGGTCACACTAATCAAACATCGAATCCTTTTAGGCCATCACGACTGGTTCATCTAACTAGCAACTCAAGCTAGGCCAGTTAGAAGGATTGAGATCTGTACCGGTCTGGATTCAGTCAGGAAAACAGAAGTAACAACATATATGGTGAAATATATATATACAAAATTATATACTTAATTTTGTTTTAGGTACTAGGGATTGAACCCAGGGGCATTCTACCTCCCAGCTACACCCCCAGCCCTACTCTTTATTCTTTATTTTGAAACAGGGTCTCACTAAGTTGCAAAGGGCCTCACTAAGTAGCTGAGGCTGTCCACAAACCTGCGATCCTCCTGTCTCACCCTCCCAAGTACTGGTATTACAAGCGTGTGCCACCACGCCCGGCTTTGAAAGATATAATTTATTTATTTATTTATTTTATTTATTTATTTATTTTTTTGCAGTACTGGGGATTGAACTTAGGGGCATTCTACCTCCGAGCTACATCCCCAGCCCTGTTTTTTATTCTTTATTTTGAAACAGGGTCTCACTAAATTGCAGAGGGCCTCACTAGGTAGCTGAGGCTGGCCTCGAACCCGGATCCTCCCGTCTCAGCCTCCCAAATGCTGGGATTACAAGCGTGTGCCACCACGCCCGGCTTGAAAGATATAATTTAATACGGGCATTCGGTCAAGCTAGTATTGGAAGACTGAAGGAGTGCACAGGGAGCATCGAGGTTAACCCCAAAACATTGCTTGATGGAAGCACTGAATCTGGGTCCAGTAGGCCCTGCAGAGGTAGACTCTAGACAACTTCAGAGATCACGAGGCCAAATCGGTGCTGGTGGCCCAGGACACCCCTGGGGCTGCTTCTAGATTCCGCTAATGGCAGGAAATTGGAAGTCAGAGGATTTAGGAGTTGTTCCCCCCACCCCCGTGCTTTTTCTTTGGTCCAGCATTCTTCCTGAGTCTTTAGCATCAACGATGACATTCCCCCCAGAAATGCCACCATCATCCATGAAGCGCCCCCTTGAACAGTGAGTGTCCCCCTCACTGTGACTCCTTAGGTGGCAGCAGCCACGCCATCGTGTTCCACCCATCTCCAGGCCCTCTTCTTTGGAGGTTTAACATGGATGCAAGCTACTCCGTGAGACACCCGAGTATTAGATGCAAGGGGATGTCTCAGGGCTCCGAGTACCACCTACAAAGTACCACCTCAGAGCCCACCTTCTGCTCCTCCTCCTCTTCCCTTTGGTAGAGCCAGTAATGCTGCCTTTATTTTTGTTCCTGGTGATCTGGAGAAGGCCAAAGCTTCCTGCATTACTATTCATCATCCTCTTCTGACTCTTTTAGCTTTCCCATACTCATAGGACAGCTTCTGTTATTAAATATCCCCTAAAATTTCTAGTGTTTGTTTTCCTAATGGGAGGATGACCAACAAAAGCACATTTAATATATTTAAAAAATAAAAGAGATTAAATGTGTAAATTAAGCACATTGAGAAGTGACCTAGATTAGGTAGGATAATATGTGCATATATTAATGTATATTATGTAAGTATTATGTGCACATAATATATAAATGTATGTGTTCATACATAAGCTGTAAGAGGATGAGTGGATAATAATATAATATATTATATATAGGTATAGTATATATTAGACCACCTAATATATAAGTGTATGTGTATGTATATAAAAATCTGTATACTTCTAGAGTTGTGGTCTCTACTTCTAAGACAGTGAAATGAGAAATAGAGGAAAATGATAACAGGTATTTTCTTTCCAAAACCTAATGAAAAACAGTATTTAACTTGTATGCTCAGGCTCTTGTATGGTGCTGTTCATTTTAAAAGGCTTGAAAACTTTTTCTTTTAAAATATTTCTCTTTGGGGAGTAGGATTCCTGACCCTCTTCTTAAATTAATTCATTTGTTTGAATGGTTACCACATGCAAAGTTCTACATTTGTGTAATGTTTCACTGTCTACACATAACTCTAGGCTTTGTTATCTCTTGCTTACTTATAACTGACAGTCCTTACTTATTGACTTTTTAATTATATTTTACAGTTTACCATATGTTACTGTGGCACATTTTGCTAGTAATTTGAGCATTGGAAACATTATTTTTCAGTTTCAAACAGAGTTTTATAAGGATAATTTCTACAGAGCATGTTTGCTTCAACCTTAGGGAATCATTTAATGGAGTATAGTTCTCTTAAATATCTTTGCTTGCTAGTTCTAAAATTTCCATTGATACTCATCCTTGAAAACTTTATATAAAAATCTCATTTTTAGAGAAGTGTCTTGTGCAATTATTTTTAAGAGCACACATTTTAATGTCCAATATAAATTTTTACTATAGTGTGCAAGTTTCTTTATAGCTCTAAAGAAGGGTGTAACATATGGTCATGCTTAACAATAAGGATATGTTCTGAAAAATGGACAAATGTAGAGTGTACTTACACAGATTAAGATAGTTACAATGTCACTAGGCCATATAATCTTAAAGGACCACCATCATATATATGGTCCCATTATTGACTAAAATGACATTTTGTGGTGCAAAAGTACAGATGTACTTTTGATAAGAAGTATATTTTCTTTTATAAATACACTTAATATTTTAGTGTATATATTTTCTAATTACAAAGTCACATTGTTAAATTCTTTTAAACTGTAGGAATATAAGAAGTAGAAAGTGAGCTGTCATGTAATCTCAACCCACAAAGATTACCTCTCTCTACAATTGTTCATGGCCTTCCACATTTTTCAGTGTATATATTTCTTTGTGTGTGTATGCATATAGTCTATGTGCCAGTATTTAAACTTTATATATCATTCTGTATTGTAACTTTCTCACTTATCAGGAAATCAGGCATGCTAATACCCTAGGTATTATCATAAATAATTTGGGAATCATTGAGATAAAAGAAGAGGTAATTGCTTTAATTTTGCACCTTCATTATTATAAGTGAGTTTGAGCCATATTATATTTATTAACTTTTTTTTCTTATCTAAACTACATGGGCTTATCTACTCTAACCTTCTAGTTTACTGATATTTTTCCTTTTGATTATAGAACATTTCATCTATTATGGATATTAAATTGTTATTTATGTATTTTCCAAATGTTTTGATTTTTATTTATACATCATTATTTAATTTAATGAATAAGTAAATGAATGGTAAGATATGTAAAACTGATAATTAAAGTATCAGGTGTCCAGTTTATAGAAGGCATATGCACCCAGGCCACTGTGGTATCAAAGAAGGGCAGTGTCTAGCTCTGTGTTGAGATAAGCTACCTGCACCAGGGAAGACATTAGCTGTCCCCTGAAATATGACTACAAATCTGTATGTGTCAAAGGAGATGGAAAAGTTGTTCTAGGAAAAGGAGCAAGGTCTATTCTGGAAATTATAAGTAGTTCACTTTTGCCAAGAGCGAGAGATGCTATACAGAAAGCCATGTGATAGGTCTACAGAGATGGAAAAGGGCCAACTTATGAGTGGTTGGTATGTGAAGATGAGGCCTTTGCACTTAACCCTGAAGACTTAGGGAGGTATTGATGCATCTAATGTAAGTAACTATGAAAAATGGTCCAGAAGGAGGTGGTCTGGAAGCAGGAAGGCTTGGTATGTCTACTTGATGCAAATGTTTGTGTCTTTCATCGTCATAATCTTCAAAAGGGAAAAATTGAAATCTTTTAAAATTTCCCTATAATTAGAATTGAATTAACTCTGTCAGAATATATACCCAGGGCATGGGGATGGTTGGGGGTAGAGGGTCTTTTAATTTCCTTCTGTAGACACTTATATATCACTTGAGTTTGTATTTTAACCAAGTATCGACTTTTATAATGGAATGATTTACATCCTATTAATTTTTTAAAACTCCATCAATAATACATGGGAAAGATTTGACTTAGAAATTTGTGTAGTTGCCAGAATAGCTCAGTTGGGGAGAGCATTAGAAGAAATTTGTGTGATAAATATTGAGTGCTTTGGCTGATCGGCAAATCAGTAAGAACCCACATTCTAATATGGCTAATAAAAGCCTGGGTAATCGTATTTGGTATTATTAGGACTATTTTATAGTATTCTAATAAAGAATGCTCATACCATGCCAGAGTGATCTGGAAACATGTTCACTTTGGGTGCCAAAATTAGGATGATCAACTTGGAGCATACTCAGGAGATATGAACCCTTTGGGAAATGATTTAAAATCATGTGAAATGAGGAACTATTAAAGAACACACATGGTAACTCATGTGTATCTCAGATCACACCTTGAACAGATACAGTTTTACATATTAGTTATACCCCAGTAAAATTGAGGGGGGAATAGAAAATGAGAATGTTGTGTATGAAGGAGATCAGGGAAGATAGTTAACTTTAGTTATTGATGGTGTGTAATGCCAAAGAAAATAAGGCATATTTCATTAAACTTCTAACAGAAATATGAACAAGGAATTAAAGTTGTTAGGGGAAAGATTTTTACTTAAAAAAGAAAGAAACTGAATGAGTGTCCCTGTGTGTGTGTGTGTGTGTGTGTGTGTGTGTGTGTGTGTGTGTTGAGGATTGAGCCTTTTTAAAATTATTTTGAAATGGGGTCTCACTAAGTTTTTGAGGGTCTTGCTAAATTGCTGAGGTTGGCCTTGGACCTGTAATCCTCCTGTGTCAACCTCTCAACTACTGGGATTATAGGTGTGTGCCACCATGGCCAGCAGGTGCCACTTTTTTATGCCAAATCCCAGATATTTCTGATGTTTTTCCAAGCTTCTAATAAGATGGAAAAAATGCAATATTCCTTCACTTAGTAGTATGATGAGTTATATCATGACACAACCCATAAAGGGCAGCCATATTTATTTTTATGTTTATGTAATCAATGAGTTTGTGTGTGTGTGTGTGTGTGTGTGTGTGTGTGTGTGTGTGTGTGTGTTTGTTCTTTTCAAATAAAACCAACAGGTCCATTTCCAAAGTTGGTTACATTATATCTATTTTCATGTTTTTCAACTCATTACACTAAAGAGTAATATTACAATATTAGATAATTAATTTTCCCAACATTCCTCAGTCTCCTCCACTTAACAATCAATGCCTCCTTCTTACACACAGGCTACATTCATAAGCCTCATCTGCCACTCTTGCACATAGCTTTAGCTCTTACTGAATTTTCTTACACATCGCTGTTGTGTTTATTGCATGTTATCTGTTTATTAATTCTTTCTTTTCCCTACCCAGGAATTATTTACTTAACATCAACTCTTGGTCATTTGGAACCTACCACACTCACTTTGATGGTCTGTGCTCGAGATGGTGGCGGACTCACAGCTGCCATTAATGCTGATGTCACGATTCACATCCTCCAGACGACGCTGGCACCTGCCGAGTTTGAGAGGCCGAAGTACACATTCTCCGTTTATGAAGACGTGCCTGAGAACAGTCCTGTCGGAACGGTGAAAGCCAGAGAGTCCTTGAGTAAGTGCCACATTCTTGTGCTACATCCAAGTCCATCACCGGAAAATGCCCTGGATTTGCGTGGGCTGTACAGTCCTGGAAGAATTCTTTCTTCCTCTCCATGCAAGATGAATGGTGACGGCACAAGCTGTGACTTACTCTCTCTCCAGCCTATGGTTATTTTAGTGAATACAAAAGTAACAGGTAGCTTAAAATAGGACAGAATAATTATAATAAAGGAAGCATGTATCTCCTGTAATCCACTTACCAAAACACACATTTTTAAAATTACTTTTTACAAAAATATATCCTACTTTATCTGCTTAATAATTTCCTCTTTATCACTCTATGTATCTGTGTGTGCGTGTGTGTGTGTGTGTGTGTGTGTGTAATAACTTTTCAGGTCAAATATATGTTATCCTATCTCATTAAATAAGTTGTGTAGTGTTTCAACTTAGATATGTTTCATTTAAATATTGCCCTCTTTCTATCTATTTGACTGATTTAAATTTTTGCTAGTCCAAGTAGTCCTTGAGCAAATATTCTTTCACACATGTAGAGATACCTCTGCAGGAAAAATGCCAAGAAGGAAGAGCTTGTCTTCCTCCTGTCCTATCTTCTCTTCCTATCTTCTCTGGAGGGCCCTTTGCCATTCATAGGTGCATATTATAGACAAACAACATAAACTTAACTTGACTTTCTCAAATATATTAAAAAAGGGTATAGTAATTTCACATAATTGAAATTATTCTCTGAATTTATTTCCCCTTTACCTAGTGCCTGAGAGATGAAGACAGGTGGTGAAGCCTGGACTTGCTCTTTGTCCACTGGACGTACCCTTTGCCCATCAGACACTCTTAACCCATGCGAGCACTTCTCAACAGGTTTTGGAGAGCGGAGGAAGGATGGGACCTTGTGCGGTGTTCTCCACACATGTGGCATATATTGAGATTGTCAGTGTCAGCATTCCTATGTGCACAGTGATTTCACTCTCTCTTTCAGATTCCTCAGAACCAATCTCTTACAGAATTTCTTCTGGCGATCTGGACGGAAGCTTCTCCATTCACCCCTGGCTGGGTACGATTCACACCCAGAAGCCTCTGGACCATGAAACGCAGCCCAGGGTGGTTCTCACCGTCCAGGCACAGCTCGGCGTCTCTCCCATCTACAGCAGCACGGAAGTTAACATAACTGTCCTTGACGTCAATGACAACCGCCCCGAGTTTCTCACAGCCTCCGATGAGATTAGGATACCCCAGAGCACGCCTGCGGGCACGGCTTTGTACGTTGCACGAGCAGAAGACGGGGACAGTGGACTGAACGGACTCATTCGGTACTCCATCACAGGCCAGAACCCAGGCGCCTTTGCCATCCACAGAGGGCTCGGCGTGGTGTACCTCAGGGGGAGTCTGGGAGGCGATGTACCCCAGAAGCACACACTCACCCTCGTGGCCGAGGACCACGGCGATCCTCCTCAGGCCTCCGTGTTGGTGCTGACTGTAGTTATCGAAAAGCAAGGGCGAAGCCCGGCCTTGGCTTTTGAAAATCTGGTCTATCAAGTGGAAGTTAGTGAGTCTCTCTCACTCACAACGCAAATACTGCAAATACAGGCCCACCCTCTTGGCCCGCAGCACACAACCTCGCAAATCACATACTCACTGGAAGCCAGCATAGACGCGGCCACGTTTGGGATCCACCCCTACACGGGCTGGGTTTATCTGAGGCGGCAGCTCAACTATGAATCCACACAAACGTACAGTTTTAGAGTGTTTGCTTGGGTCCTGGAGGGCAGATTGTTGCAAAATGTGAGCACTTCAGTACTTGTTCATGTCCTGGATGAGAATGACAATTCTCCTGACTTCTTGCATGAGGTGTTGTTTCTGAAAGTCCAGGAGAGCCCTGTTCCCCTAGGGGTGATAGGCAAAATGACAGCAGTTGACCGGGACTCTGGGAAGAATGGACAGCTATCATACTTTCTCTTGTCTGATGGAAAATTCTTCAGGATGAATCCTAACACAGGTAGCATTTTATAGCTTCCTCTTACTCATTTAAAATCGGTTGAGGCTTGGCATGGTAGTATATGCCTGTAATCCTAGCACTTGGGAAACTGAGACAGGAGGATGGAGGCCAGCAAAGATCTGCAGCAACTTAGTGAGACCCTTACTTAAAAAATAAAAATAATCCGGGTGTGGTGGCACACATTTGTAATCCCAGTACGTGGGAGGCTGAAACAGGAGGATCACAGGTTTGCAGCCAGCCTCAGCTACTTAGTGAGGCCCTTCACAACTTAGTGAGACTATGTCTTAGTGAGACTCTGAATTAAAAATAGGACTGGGGGTGTAGCTCAGAGGTAGAATGCCCCTGGGTTTGATCCCCAGTACCGCAAAAATAAATAAATAAATAAAAAATCAAGATTGAGAAAACTTTTTAGGTATAGCATTAGTACAGACATACAGTTAAAATTACAGTTTTTAGTAAACACAATGTTTGATTACAGTATTGTGTGATTCATAAATGAAGTTAAAATTGAAAAGAATTTCACCGACAGTGATTCATAGTTCTTTTGCCTCCCACTCCTACAGTGTCAAGACATTCATGTATCACATAATGACATTTAAGTCAACAATAAACTGTATCTACAGTGATGGTCCCATAAAATTATAATGGAGCTCAAAATTCCTGCCTAGACTTTGTACTCTGCATTTGGTATGTTTAGATGTGTTCAGAAACACGAATACCTTTGCCTACCCTATTCAGTACAGGAACCTACTGAACAGGCTTTTAGCTTGGAGCAATGGGCTCCTCTGTGTAGCCTAGTGAGTAGTAGACTCTACCATCTAGGTTTGTGTCAGTACACTCCGTGATGCTTGCACAGTAATGAAATTAACTATAGATACCTTTTTTTGGGGAAACATCCCAATCATTAAGTGGTTTTTATACTGAATCAGAGGTATGGCCAGAATTGGATTGACTAAATCCTGGGTAAAAGTTTGGATTTTTTCACCATTCTTTTTCATTTGAACACTTTTTTTTAATGTTGAGACATACATTATGAAACATAAATGCCATCCACATAAAACTAGGAAGTAATCCATTCACTGAGGTTTGAAAATCACTCTAGACACATATATTCCTATTCTCATTTTAGCAAGGGAGCCGGGGAAGGGGGAATGGGGGGGGGCAATTACAGTGAAGTCTCAATTTAAATATTAAATATAAAAAGTTATATTTAACATTTTATATTGTAAAATTCCCAAGGACTTTAATTCCTACAACAAAGTGTGTGTATACTACAGACATATAGCTGGGAAAACTGAGAATGAGCTGAGTAAAGGAAGGTCATGGAGCCAGCTGGGGGTAAGAGGAAACCACCATCTGTGCACTTCCAGAAGGCTCCCTTTGTGTCATACTCTGAGTATTGATGTCCTGCCCTTTGGTGGGACAGGATCTAAATTCAGTTCCAATTCACTTCCAGCCTTTGTTCTGAAGCGCCCCCTCCTGCCCCCAGGTGTGAATTAGGAGCAGGTCCTTCTCCCTCCAGCAGGGGGCGTGTTTGACAAGAGCAGGTGGCTTGCCAGAAAGGATGCAGACCAGATTGCAACATCCAGCCACTTCCCGGGGACACAGTCTGCCCAAGTATGCAGGATGACCCTGCTTGCACTCCATCCCATATGGCTGCTTGTTTTTCAGGCCTTTTGATTCACTCAGTTTTTTTTTTTTTTTTTTTTTAACATGCTAACTACAGATGGTTCTCCCAGACCTTCCTTCTCTACAATTATCCAGCACCCAGAGTCAGAAGACCAGGTGCCCACTCCTCATTTTGTTGTATAGTGTACAGCAAACTCTGCCCATTTGCCAAGGACAATGTGGCCAGGCAGGGCTGGAGGGTATCCTTCAGACCTGGTAGGCCGCCCTGTCTTTATCCCAGTGTGCTGAGCAGTCTTCTTTGTGACCTAGATTCTAGTTTCCCTTGAAGCTCATCTTGCTACCACCCATGTCACCCCCAGGCTGACCTCACGGTCGCTTTCACCCCTGACTTCCAGAGAGCTGCTACATGGTGGCCAGACTTAGTTCATGCAATAAAAATCTGTTTGTCATTTAGGATATGGGGTTTTCAGAAAATCACAGATTGCAACTTTAAAAATGCAATTGTGCATGTGATTTTTATTAGAGTCACAGTTATAGTAAACACTGCTTAAATATAGTTTATAGAGAAAATAGTTATAGTAAACACTGCATTTAAGCTCCCCAGTTCAGTGACTTACCCAAATGGGAATTTTGTTCCTCATTTCGGCTTTATTTTTTTTCATATAATGTCATTTTATTTGGAAATATATCTGAGCAATAAGAAAGTTGACTGCAGCTGCTTTGTGTCCTCTTCCTCACAAATAGATTTCTTCACAAATGGTAAGGCCACCAATGTTTGGCTGAGTTCCACAGCAGATGAGCTTTTAGATGGTGTGGGCTTCAAAAGGACTTGGGCAAAATGAAGAGGCAGTTGTGATTTTATGCCTGGGTCTCCATGGCTGCATCATGAAGGAATTTACCAAAGTTAGCACATTCCTAGGCAGGAATATATCAAATAATAAAATTTTATTAAGGCTTGTAAAGCATTAACTGTTATTTGGGAAGTCACTATCTGGAATCACTACACATATATTTTTGTGGGATAAAAATAAATACTTGTATATATAAATGACAAACCATTGCCCGAGGAATATGGTTTTCAGGGAAGATGTTTGCCATTATTTTAAAGCAGTGGTAACAACTGTCAGGTGTGCAATAATTTGCTGATTGCAAAATTCCTTTAATGTACGATTGTATTTGTTTCAGGTAGCAACCCTACAGGAGGCTCTGACAGGGTGTTAGCTGGGGTAACTGGGACCTAAAACCAGAATGTGGGACGTCATCGCTCAAATGCTTTTGTACATGCTTGTAATCACAGTACTTTGGGAAGCTGTGACAGGAGGATTATAGGTTTGAGGCTAGCCTCAGCAACTTAGCAAGACTCGGTTTCAAAAATAGAAAAATTAAAAGGGCTGAGGGTGTAGCTCAGAGGTAGAATGCTCTTGAGTTCAATTCCCAGTAGCATACACACACACACACACACACATACACACACACACACGCACACACACACACACGCACACACGCATGCACGCACACACGGTTGACGATGGATAATTTGAAATGCAAAGAACGACAAATTTGAAGTGGCATTATCAGGTGCAATAATAGCAGGAGGTTCTTTCAACCTGGAGCCAAGCTACTCTGCATGTGCTCTTAGGAGTTGTGTTTTACTCAGAGCTTTCTATTTGACTTTTCTCTCTGTGGATTATTTTGGATGTGGTTTGTGATGCCAGTATTCGGATACAAGCTATTGTGTCTTTTCTGTTCTGTGCTCCTCAGGAGAGCTGGTGAATTGGCTGGCACTGGATCGTGAGCATCAGGTGCACCATCAGATGACCGTCCTAGTGACGGACCATGGCTCCCCACCACGAAACGCCAGCATGACTGTGTATGTCACAGTTACTGACATCAATGACAACAGGCCCTTTTTCCCACAGTGTCTCCCTGGAAAGGAATTTCACATCAAGGTTTGTGAAGCAGCCCTGCAATGAATTTGTAGTATTCGTAATCATTTGTTTTGAGCACCATCTTGTGGTAAAAAGTGTGAATTTAGCAAATCAGTCTTGGTGTGACTTTCCATATGTTTCTAGAAGACCTAGAAATTGTGCATGTCTTAAAAAGTCGTTTAAAAATGGATACATTTACTCCTTAGAATTTTGCATCCAGTTGCTTAACAATAAATGTAGTTCTGCCCTTTGCATACAGACATAATTACCTGGGTATCAGTAATGCTCACATATGCATTGTCTTCCCAGGAGGTTACTTCAATCTCTTTCAGAGCTCCTGATGAACAGTTGATGCATGCCACTAAGACAGGGAATAGCAAATAGCGGAGTAATCTGTGATTCTAAAGTGGATTGATGTACATCTAGAGATGGTAAAAGCTGGCCTTTTAAAGCACATGTACAAACTTCTAATTATATTACCTCATCTTTTTCATTTATGTTTTTGTGTCTTTTACAATGTACAGAATAAGTTAAAGTATTCATTCATATACATAATAAGCTAATATAACTTGTAGGTACTCATCATTTTTTAAAGGACTGTATTATATGAATACAAAGTTTAGGAGCTACTACTCGAAAACAATTGAATTGGACATTCAAATTGTGCTCAAATATGCAAACTGAATAATTAAGAAGGTATTTTAAAATGTAGTAACCTTAAACCAATCTTCCAAAGTCATACTTAAGGAAAAACTCTTCTTTTTTTTTTTTTTTTTTTTTTTTTTGCGGTACTGGGGGTTGAACTCCGGGGCATTCTACCTCCGAGCTATGCCCCCAGCCCTATTTTTTATTCCTTATTTTGAAACCGGGTCTCACTAAGTTGCGGAGTGCCTCACTTAGGTAGCTGAGGCTGGCCGCGAACCCGGATCCTCCGGTCTCAGCCTCCCAAATGCTGGGATTACAATTAAGGAAAAACTCTTCTAAAGCAGAACATTATCATAATGATTTTTGATTATATCATTAAAATATCTTGTATTTAATTGACAATTGAATTCCACATGTACATTTCAATATTCCAGGAAAATTCCTGTTAATAATAAGTTTCCTATGTTAGGTAGTTTTTCAGAAATTAAGATTGAGACTTATTAAGCATATTTTGATCTATATCCTTTGATCTATACCTTTTAAACCATAACCTAAGAAGGTGAAAGATGAGAAGATGCTAGAATTCTTTAAAAACATCTGAAATATAAATCTGTTTAGATAATTTGATTTTCTTTATTTTTATTATTTATTTATTTTCTGAATTAGTTCAAATGCTGCAGATAATTTGTTCAAACTGAGTAAAAGATTTAAATTTGTAAGGTGGATTTCTTTTAAAGAACTTCCACCCATGTAACTTTTATATGATAGACATTTGAGTGGTTTGTAGATTCTAAAACAGTTTTAAAATGCATGTCATGGGAAAGCCGACTGATAATTCTTTTTAAAATTTCACTGGCTCATCTGTAGGCCATTTGTCTTCGTGACAGGTTTTGGAAGGCCAGCCAGTAAATATGTTGGTTACAACTGTATTTGCAAAGGATCTCGACCAAGGACACAATGCAGAAGTTATATATTCAATCTCTTCAGGTAAAAGCCACTGTTCATAAAGAATTAAGAACTTTGAATTACTTCTGTTATTTGTCAGCTATCTTATCTCCTTCTGAGAAAATATATCATATTTTGACTAATCAGAATTCTCTAGCTAACTTTGAATACAATGTAAAATTATAAACAAAAATGTATATGCTATTGTCAAAAATTACCTCCTTTAAACAACCAACAAAAGAATTTTCCAAGTCTAGTAAAAACTCATAGCTGCTTTTCTGTGTCTTAAATAGAAACCACCCATCTTAAATGAGTAGTTTGCAATAATCTGAAGTACAAATCAACTTTGACTGAAAGACAGGTAGTAGTTAGTGTATAAAAAAAAAAGAAAAGAAAAAGGTCTTCAGTGTGTTCTGGGTGTCAAGCATCTAGGATTCTCTATGAAGACTGAATACTCTTAACACTTAACATCAATCAGACCTACCTGTATCATACCATGAATCATACCACACATGTGTTGGGTTCATAGGAACTTTATTGAATCAGGCTTACTTTTTTATCTTTTCTCTTAAAATGTACAAGCTTCAGATTTTTCCAGTGCTTAACTTTGGTTTACATTGTGTGTTATACCATTTTTAAAGATGTTTGGTGTTTTATCTTATTTGACACAAACATAGGAAAAAAGACACAACATTGTTCTTGCCTGAAGAAAATTGGTCTTTATGGAAAACCCCAAAGGCACTTGAGGCAAAGTATTGGAATTAATAGAATAGCAAATTTTCTGGAAGCAATGTCAACATACAAAACTCCCTAGGATTTTAAAAACTGTGGGTTTTTTTTTTTCAAAAATCTCATTCACTGTGGTGAATTCACAAATATAACTTCAGGGTACAGAGCAGATTTGCTGTGAAGCTGAGGAAGCTTGAGTTCACAGCCCGTATTGTACAGGGTCTTCCAGGGGAGGAGGACAGTAGGCAATTTACATGTATTGTTCTATTTTGTTCAAGGAAGACTCCTCTAATTACATATGCTTCAAAACCCCTTAAATCAAACCTGATGTGGTGGTACATGTCTGTAATCCCAGTACTTGGGAGGCTGAGACAGTAGAATCACAGGTTTAAGCCTTGGCAATTTAGGGAGGTACCCAACAACTTAGTGAGTCCCTGTTTTAAAAAAAGGCAGTAGGTATAGAACTCAGAGGCAGAATGTCCAGGGTCAATCCCTAAATCCCTAGTACTACAAAATAATAACAAAAACTCAAGACTCATGACTATTAAGGGACATAGGGAAAATTCCAATAAAACACATATGTGACCTTTATGCAGAAAATTATAAAATATTAGTGAAGACAAATGAAATAAATATAAAAGATAAAACATATATATATAAACATTTCATATAAATATAAAATATAAAGACATAATGATAAAATGTAAAAATATAAAAGCTAGATAGAAGAAAGATAAAATGTAAAAAATATGAATGAAGGCTTAATATCCTAAAGATGAAAATGCTTAAAAATAGATTTACTAATTTAGTGTATTTCCAATGGAAATCTCAGTGGGTTTTTGGTAGAATTTGACAAGCTAATTCTAAAAGTCACATGGAAGAACAAAGAAAAAGGAGTAACTAAGATGATACCCAAAGAACAAGTGGGATATTTGCCCCACCAGACGTGGGAGGCCGAGACAGTAGGATCGCAGGTTTGCAGCCAGCCTCAGCCACTTAATGAGGCCCTCCGCAACTTAGTGAGACCCTGTTTCACAATAAAGACTAAAAAATAGGGCTGGGGGTGTAGCTCGGAGGTAGAATGCCCCTGGGTTCAATCCCTAGTACCACAAAAAAATAAAAATAAAAAATAAAACCTTTGTAATTAGGATACGATTGCATTACTCATTGATTAACAGATCAGTGGAAAAGAATAAAGAACTCATTTCACACATAAGGGGACTTGATATATGATATTTGGGGAAAAATTGACTATCAATTTATACTGTGAATGTGATTGGTTACCCTTAAGAAAAAAATAAAATTAAGTATCTACCTCTGAATATATCAAATATGAGATTATTAAAGTGCAAAAATTCTACTTACAGAAGAGATTGATTATAATGACATTGAGAGTAAAGAACAACTTTTAAACAAGAAGGAAAGCAAAGTTTCACAGAGCAATGGACAGAAAAATAAAACGTTAACATTTAAAGCTTCACAAAGAGTCCCATTGTTTACAATGTTATAAATGAGGTTCCAGATTGGGAAAAGAAAATCATAACCCATGTGACCCAAACAAAATCATATTCAGATTTCATTATGAATTCCTACAAATCAATAAGAAAAAGGATAAGTATATTAACAGTCAATTCATAGAAAAGGAGTCTAAATAATAAAAAAATATGTCAAAACATGCTCAGCTGCCTTGGTGTAACTACTTTGAAGAACAGAGAAGCAACGTCTGATAAAATTGGGGGTGAGTTTCTGCTTTGCCCTCACGCTTCCCTTTCTGCTGTGTACCTTGGAGGAACTCATCTATATGCAGAACGAGACATGCGGCAGAATGTTTACTGAAGCACTATTTCAATTGCTTGCATGATGAGGTTGACTTGGGTGAAACACTCCCAGCAATGAAACTGAGTGGGCGCGAGCTTGTGGCTATCAACCTGGACAAATCTTGATCTTCAGGAAATAAAGGAAAGTTAGAGAAGATGAAAAGAGTCTACTCAAACAGTGGTTTTGAGTTCATTGCCTTTCACTGGGGAAGTGATGGATGGTTCCTCTCATTTGTTCCTTGGTTAGGGAGCAAGATCTCCTTTTGAAAAGAAGGCATCCTAATTTCTTTACTTGTAAGCATTTCAGGAAGGGTTAAGTGAGAAATGTGTGCATATATGCCTTTAATAGCTTGTACCTAACAAAGATGTTTGACTACAATGCATCAATTAAAAATATATATATCTTTCAGATTTTCAAGACACTGAACAATGGGTTGTATGTAGGTACTGACCCTGTTGCCACCGATTTATATTTGAGCACAGCTATTCTTTCTCCTTTCATTTTTTTCTCTTTTGTGTCCTCCCGTTAGTCACTGATCAACTTTCTCTTTCCAGTGTCTTATTCTGATCTGGTTCCAGGGAGAAAAGTGGCTTTGTAAACATGCATTCTAAAGTCTTCCTCTGGCTACTCAGTCAGTGAAGCCAAGAAGATATTTTGATATTTTTCTCTGTTTTGTTTTGAGCTGGAGAAGAGAACATAGCACCTATGGAAAAGTATACACATATACATACCTCTACAGGTATTCACACAAATTAGTACACTGAGTTATAATCCTGGGGTAATGCTATTATTTCAAAATAAGCAAAGCCATGCTATACATATTTATGGATGTATGAAATGGAAAGATACACTCTCACTTTAGTTCTTCTATGGAGAAGTAGGATGGGAATGAGATCTGGAGGTAGACATACATCCAGTGCTTCATTTAGACTTTGACATCTCTTTAAAGATCTTGAAGAAACACTGAGAAATGATCGGATTAGCTTCTAAAATGATACTTAGGACATAGTAATATAAAATATAGTGATATAAGTTGTTCCTGTTTTTTTTCTTACTTCATCTCACTACAAAATAAAGGCAACTACAAAATTTAATAAAGGAACTAGATAAAAACTAGTATAGTGGAAACAAAGATATATATCATATTATTAAGAGCATATTATTATATTCCTGTGAGAGACTAAAGTGAGTAGATTAAAGCATAGAAATCACAACTAATAAATGTTAGTTTCCTGCTATATCTCTGAGTTCCTTAAAGGCAGGAGTTCTTTTTGATTTGCCTTTATGTGCCCTATAACTGGTAGTCTTGTTCATTGTTAATGATTCAGTAACTGTCGAACCAAAGAATGGAAGACTTTACTCAGTCTTTTTCTGAGATTTTCTCATTGTTTAAAGTATTTAATTATTATTTAAAAATGCAATCTAGTATTTAACTAAAATCCCTATGGTATTCATCTGAATTATAAGCATCTGTATGAACTTATCATATATTTTAATGTGTATGTGTATCTATTCTCTGTCTACCAAAAAGTCTTAGAAATGATGCCCAACCCAGAAGCAATGAGCACAGCTAGTGTCCAGAATATGGTCTCCCGAAATCATCTTCCACCAATAGGGACCAGAAATCTTTGCAAAAATGGCTGGTTCAGATGCTGAAATCTGCAAGATGAGTCTGCACCATTTTTCTATATCAGATGCATACATGTTACTAAAGACTACTAGAACCACATCCAAAAGACCCAGAAAAAATACCCATCTTTAAGGGAATCCCAATGTTCAATGATAATATTAGCATAAATAAGGGTAAAAAGTATCATATATTGAAGCACATCTAGTATGTTTAAATTCTTGCTTAGTGATTCTAAAAAGACAAAACTTTACTTACCATAATTGGAACATTGGAGGTTGTTAGTGAACCAGCCCGTTGTTTAAAAAGTGGTTAAATAAAAGCTTAGCAGCAAGTATTAACTCTTACCTTTGCTATGATGAGCTGTTCCTCTAGATTATCAAAAAGTAGATGAAAAGAAATTTCTCATTATTGAAATCTTTCAGTTAATAAATAAAGAGGGGATGATTTAGCTGAATGTTAACATTATTTGTTTTGCAATAATTAATGAATCCATAGATCTAGGCTGCGAGTCAACAGGGCCAGCATCAAACCCAGAAGGTGGCCAGCCACAGCATTTATGAAGTAGTCTTGCAAAAACTCAACCTGCATCTGATCAGTGCTCTAGATCTACTTCCCAGTATGAGGAAAACACAAAAGACAGAGGAACATCTTAAGCTACATATTTGAAATGCAACAACCAAATCTAGACCATGAGAAACTTCAGAATAAACAATTCAGTTTCTTCAACAAATGAATTGCAAGAACAAAATAAAGTGATGTACGGCAGGAATGCATAGATTGAAGAACTGTACAATACATGGACTCTATTGTGATGCTAATTTTTTCATGTGCTTTTATTGGTGTGTTATGGTCTTATATCATAATGTATATCATGTTGACAATGACATACATGCACACAGCATTTGGTGCCCCCCCCCCCAGTTCTCTGTCTCCCCCCTATACAGAGTACTGAGATTGATGTTGATATATTCATTTTGATTCTAATTTGAACAAATAAAAATATTTATGAGACAATTGGAAATTTGAAAACTTCAAGTACATTTGATGATGTTAAAGGACTATTATTTTAAAAATCTTACATGGTACTATGATTATTTAAAATGATTCCTTATGTTTTAGACATGCATGTTGAAATGTATATAGAAGAAATGATAAAAATTTGAGACTTGTTCCAAAGAAAACAGGGGAAGGGAAGTTTTTTTTTTTTTTTGCGGTACTGGATTGAACTCAGGGGCGTTCTACCTCTGAGCTATTCCCCCCAGCCCTATTTTTTATTCTTTATTTTGAAACCGAGTCTCACTAAGTTGCGAAGTGCTTCACTAGGTAGCTGAGGCTGGTCGAGAACCCGGATCCTCCGGTCTCAGCCTCCCGAATGCTGGGATTACAAGCGTGCGCCACTACGCCCGGCTAAGAAGGGAAGTTCTTAAATGAGGAATAGATGAAATAAGATGGCCACAAATTAATAATTATTTTAACTAGGTGTTGAGCACCAAGAAGTTCATTGTTGAATCCTATCTACTTGTTTATATGCTTGCAAGTTTTTTTAAAATTTTGTTATGTTTCTATTCTCTATTTTAGTGACATTCTTTTCTTTTTAGTTTGAATTTATTTTTAACTGATACATAAAAACTGTACATATTACTGAGTTACCATGTAAATTTTGATATTTATATGTTTATATCTATTTCCTCAAGTATGCTCATATTGTCACGAAATTTAAGGCAAATAAATATTTCAAATGATCATAGTTGCATTTGGATTAGTTAGTTCTGTTTTCTGCCTTGTCAATTAACATTAGTTTCTTAACTTGTGTATGTGTTTGTGTGTGTGCAGGAGATTGTTCTGATCACTTTAAGATCGATGCCAACAGTGGTGAAATAAGAACAACCAGGATACTGTCATATGACTATCGACCTTCCTATAGGATGACAGTCATCGCCAGTGACCAGGGAGAGCCAGCACTTCATGGACAGGCAATTATCAACATTGAGGTAATGCTTTCAACATTTTGAAGGTTTCATCTGACTTTTAGGCAGGTGTACAGAATGGAAATGCATTCAGTATGTGAATACTATTTTTAAGAGCACATTGTACATGTGAACCTCTTTATTGTCACTCATAAATAATTTAAATCCAAATAACCTTTTAAATTAGTTTTGTACAGTTCTTGAGAAGATATTCATCACTACATTGGCATTTATGTTGCTTCATTTATGATAATATAAGATGTCTTTTATTTATTCCTAATTGCAAGGACCTGGTAAAATTTGCAGAAGAAATTTGCATGTAAACAATGGCCATGTAATAAATCAGTTTTATTGCTGTTTTTAAAGCTTCAAATGGTTGCTTAAGATTGAGCCATATTTTAAGGAGTTATGTAAATTATAATAAGTAAACAAGTTGTATAAATTACTCATAGTAGGAAAAAATTACACCAACCAGTCAGAATTCAGATATTTGTGCATAGCTAGATTTCTTTGCTGATATACACGATAATTGGTAATGTTAATATATATTCATATTATACACACATTTCCCCAAGTTATATTTTCATAGATTAAAGAAATTCATGTTCAAAGAAAAATCTGTATGGTCATACCTCAATCTGTTTGTTTCCGAAAATATATATGGTACTTATATGTACAAATATGTCATTATTGAGAGATTGGTCTCTAGGATTTAGAGTAATTTGCAGAACTAGTTATCCTACATTCCCACTAAGGAATCACCGGGCTACATTTCAGCTTAATCATAGCATACCCTCACAAAACTATCATTTTACACATGACAGCAAACTGAGAAGTGGAAAATTCTATAGTCCATCATCTCCTAAGTACACAATTTTAAATCTTCTGAGACATACTATGATCATATTTAAAAATGTTTTTATCACCAATTAACATACTTATCATACAATAGGAATTACCTTCCAAAATATCATACCATGTATTGATATTTAATATTAACTGTAAACATCTAGTTCATTGCTTAAAAATTACTCCAAATTAACAGCTCCTTTTTATTCTTATTTCAGGTGATACCACTATACAAAGGAAGAGTTATAATTTCTCAGAATATCAGACATTTAGTTATACCCGAAAACTTGAAGCCTGCAAAAATAATGAGCTTGATAAAGTCTCCCGATCACCTTCAGCAACATCATAACGGAAAGTTAGAGTTTAGTATTGTTGCAGAAGACAAAGACAATCACTTTGAAATTGACTGCTCAACAGGGGACTTGTTCCTTTCTAAGGAACTCGATTATGAAATGACATCTCATTATCTTTTCAGGGTGATCGCTAAAGACCTTAGCAACAATCCTCCCCTGAATAGCACAGTGTTCCTTAGTATTGATGTGGAAGATCAGAATGACCATTCTCCATCTTTCCAGGATGAGTTCATTGTGATAAGCATAGAAGAGAACGTTCCCGTAGGGACTCTGGTGCACGTCTTCAATGCCAAAGACGGCGACGGCAGTTTTTTGAACAGCAGAGTACAGTACTTTATTGAATCCCACCTCCCTGGGATGAATCCATTTCTCATCCACCCCTCCTCTGGCACCTTAGTCACTGCATTCTTGCTGGACAGAGAGAGCGTGCCAAGTGTTATCCTGACAGTCACTGCCTCTGACCAGGCGGTGAATGTGACAGACCGGCGGCAGAGATCACTGATAGCAAAAGTGGTGATTTTGGATGTAAATGACCACAGCCCCACTTTCACGTCTTCCCCCATCGCCTATGTCAAAGAGGACGCCGCGGTGGGCTCCGTGGTGCAGCACGTGAGTGCTCAGGACCCAGATGAAGGAAGGAATGGAAAAGTAACGTACAGCATCCACTCAGGAAATGAGAACATGGCCTTTATGCTGGATGAGTCATCAGGTACAGTGGCCTTTAAAAAAATGATTTTATTTTACTGTGGTAAGAAAACAACATGAAGCCTACCCTCTTAGCAGTTTTATTTATGCAATGCGTTATTCTTGGCTGTGGGTGCAATGTTGTAAGGAGTTCTGGAGCTTACTCATCTTGCTTAACTGAAACTTTAGTCTCTCTCCAAGTCCCCCTCCATCTCATCCCTGAAAACCCCCATACCACTCATTGATTCTATGAATTTGACTATTTTAAATACCACATATAAGTGGAGTCCTGAAGTATTTGTATTTCTTTCACTGGCTTATTTTACTTATTAGCATCACATCCTCAAAGTTCACCCATAGTGTCACATGTTACAGAATTTCCTTCTTTAAAAGTCTGAACAGTATTCTATTGTATATATGTATAATACAATTTTTGTATCCATTTGTCTGCTGATGGGCGTTTGAGTTGTCTCCATATCTTGGCTGTTGTGAACAATGCCACAAAGAACACAGACATGATACTATCTCTTGGAGATCTTGACTTCAATTCTTTTGGATAAATATCCAGAAGTAGAAGAGTTGCTGAATCATATAATAGTTTTATTTCAAATTTTGTGGGGTTTTTTTTTTTTGAGGAATCTCCATACATTTTTCTAGTTGAAACATTTTACATTACCATCAGCAGTGTGCATTGCATGAGTTTTGCTTTCTCCATATGCTTGCCAAGTCTTCTTCTCTTTTTTTTTTTTTTTACAATAGCTAGCCTGACAATTACAAAGTAATTTAGTTGTATTTTTTATTTGCATTTTCTGATGTTTAATGAGAATTTTTCATATACTTTTTGGCCATTTTTATGTCTTCTTTGAAGATCTATTCAAGTTTTATATTCATTTAAATCAGTTTACTTGGTTGGATTTTTTTTTTAACTTGGTTACCAGTGTTCTTTATATATTCTCGATATTAATCCCTCATAAGCATATAGTTTGCAAATATTTTCTCCCATTCCATAGGTTGCATTTTTCTTTTCTGTGCAGAGGCATCTTAGTTGAAGTAGCACTTGTTTTTTGTTTGTGTGTTTGTTTCTGTTGCCTATGTTTTTGCTGTCATATTTATGAAATTGTTGCCAAGATCAATATTATGAAGCTTTTACCCAGTATTTTCTTCTAGTTGTTTTAAACTCTCAGAGCCTATGTTTAAGTCCTTAATCCATTTTATTTTGTTTTTCATCTCTGGTAAGATAAGAATCCAACTGTATTCTTTTGCATATAGATATACAACTTTTTCACAGTGTTTGTTGAAAAGACAATCCTTTCTCCATTGTGTATCTCTGATACTCTTATACAAGATCAGTGGACCATATATATGTGGGTTCATTTCTGGGGTCTCGACTCCATTAGTTTATCTGAATGCCTTTAAGTCAGCATCATTCTCTTTTAATTACTGTAGCTTTATAATATGTTTAAATTCAGAAAGTATAATGTCTCCAATATTCTTCTTTTTAAAGATCATTTTATTTATTTGGGGCCCTTTGAGATTCCATATGAATTCTAGGATTTTTTTCTATTTCTGCAAAAAATGTCATTGGAATTTTGGTGGAGATTGCACTGAATCTGTAGATCACTTTGGATGGTTTTAATATTTTAACAGTATTATGTCTTCAAATCCATGAACATAGAGGTCTTTCCAGTTGGTTGTATCTTCTTTAATTCCTTTCATAGGTGTTTTGTAATTTTGGTATACATGTTCCTCAGCTCCTTAGTTAATTTTCCTAAGTATTTTATTCCTTTTGGTGCCATGTAAATGGGGTCGTTTTCCTAATTTTTTAGGCAGATCTTCATTAGTATATTGAAGTGCAACTGATTTTTGTATGTTGGATTTATATTCTATAACTTTACTAGATTTATTTAACAAGGATTTTTGGTGAAATTATTAGGTCTTTCTATTGAAAAGGTCATGTAGTTTGCAAATGGAAAATTTTTTCTTCCTTTCTGATTTGGGTGCCTTTTATTTCTTTTTCTGTCACTTTTCAAAGCCTCTTACTACCTGCTTACATTTATCCTTTTCGTTTTCCTCTCTTAAAATGATAGCTCCCAAGATGTATATGCTTGAAAATTTTTGCTTTGTTATACTGCTTGACATATATAAGATAAGCACAGAGATGGTATTTTGAGAACCAACTTTGTTGGCCTGCTTGTTAATATTTAACTATGCTTGGGAGCCATCTCACATCCCACAGGCGGAATATTCAATAGTGCACTTCTTTGTAGCCAGGCACGTGCCTATAAGCCCATTATTTTAAGATAGGAGGATAGCAGGCTCGAGGCCAGTCTCAGCAACATAGGGAGGCCCTGTTTCAAAATTAAAAAATCAAATAGGGCTGAGAGTGTATCTTGGAGATAGAGTGCCCCATAACCCCCCACAACAAGCAAAACAAACAAACAAATTTCCTTTACTCCATTATGGGCCTTCATATGAGGAGATGGACCCCAAAATAACTCAAGGTAGGAACATGTCAAATCAACAAGGTTATTTAAAAACTTTGACACAGAAACTTACCTTCAAACTTTGCAAACAAATATTTGTAAATAATTAGAAATACTATATGCATTTTAATGATCGAATTCATTTGGACACTAAGGCCCTTGCTGTCTACATCAGTGATAACATTTCCTTTTTGGTAGAGATCACTGTTGAGTACTTTGCAGAAATGTCACTCCAGTTGTCATGCTATCACCAGGTTGTCAGATAACATGTGCCATAATTTGTTATGTAACTTGAAAGAATATCTGTACAAAGTCTTCTGAATTTGGATATCAGTTTCTGCCTACTTGATTTTCAGGGGATATTGAAAAATTGATTGTCTTATTCTCTAAAAAGCAATTCCTACATAAACCTTAGAAAAAAATCCTCAGATGTATCCCATTTGGTTCAACTGTTAATAAGAGCATTATTTGGAATGGGACTGAATGCCCAGGATTTGGAAGTCATGATTATAGTCTGGCTCTATTCTGTTGGAAAATTTCATCAAAATATTTATTAAATCCTGTACATATGGTTCCATTCTAAGACATGCATGGACACCACCTACATGCCCAACTGACAGAGAGATAGTCCAGACACCGGCTGCTGATTTCTGTTAGAGCTGGGGCTCTCCAAGGATCTGTTTCTGTGATACTTAAAATGTTTGCCAAGATAGCTAAGGAAGGTCTATATCAGATTGTTAAAAGGATGAATAAAAGTAGAATGGTGTCTCAATAATATACGTATCATGAGCAATTGCAGTGTCTGTTTCAGTTGAGATATTTTTCAGAGACATAAAATGATAATTTCCAAGTGCATTCACAGGAGATGGGATTTATTTCCTCTTAGAAGGCTCATGTTTCTAATAAAGAAGACATAGTGAGTTTCCCGATGGCTAGTGGCTGTGAAGTATAAAGTGATATGTAATTATTGAAAAACTATTTTATGAGATTCCATGCAATAAACCCCTTTAATTATTTGAGTAAAAGTTCTTAGAGGATGAGAGAAGCAATCAGCAATCCTAAAAGAACAGTGTGACAATTGGAATCATGTGATGCCTATCTGTGTATGACACTTATATGGCTTATACGCTTCAATGGCAGTGTGATAGAGACATGTTTTATTCATGAAGTTTATTGCCTGAGTTATAACATCTTTGCTCTTTATTGTTAATAAAACAAAAGATAGTTAACTCAGAGCGAGTATAAAGAGACTATAACTTTTTAACAAATGTCAAATGTCTCAAATAATGTAGTCATACAGTTTTGTAACACAATCACTTTTAAACATGCAATGTCATGTAACATGAAAATATGTATTATTAGTATCATAGATATCTTTTTAAATTTAAGGAGATGTTGGTAGATAAATATTGTTGATGTAGTCCTTTTAGTAGACAGTGGCATAGGAGAGATTATTTTTGAATCATCATTCATCTTTAAAATTTAAATTGACTTTTCTAAAAAATGTTAATGTTTTATTCTTTATAACATATAAATTTTAGGTTGATTTAATATGATTCATTCTTTAACAATGAAAACAGTTTTTATTGAGTTAGGTAAGTTAGACATAAGAAGAGTGAGTATAACTAGCCTAAAGACTATTCATAACATGTTGCTTTTCTTCTCTTTCAAAACAGGTCTACTAACAACAACTTGTCCTTTGGATTATGAAACTAAAACTCAGCACATTCTCACCCTCCTGGCCCTCGATGATGGAATACCAGCACTGTCTTCATCCCAGACTTTGACGATTACTGTTCTTGATGTAAATGATGAAGCACCAGTATTTAAGCAGCACCTGTATGAAGCTTCAGTTAAAGAAAACCAAAGTCCAGGGGCGTTTGTCACAAGGGTTGAAGCCAAGGACAGAGATTCAGGTAATTGAAGAATATGGAAACTAGGTAATTAATGCTTTAAAAAAGCACGCAAAAAATTTATAACTGACATAATTTAAAATAGTTATGGCTCAAAGAAAATGAGCAGTTGCTAGTTATCTCAAATTTCTAGTACTCCTGTCATCTACATAATGTGTTCTTTTTTTATAGCACTGGCCTATATTTATCTATATTATTATATAGAGAGTGATACATACCTAATTAACTTATATGTTAAAGAAGACAAATTGTTCTTTATTTCTTCCATATATAACACAGTGGAAGAGCTATGGTGTTGGCATCAGACTGCCTGGGTGTGAATCCTACAATTAGCACTTACTTAAACTGTGTAGCAATGACCACATTACTACTTCTCACTGTTCTTTTGCTTATCTATAAAATGGGGATAATAATAGTGCCTAATATGAGTATGAAAGAGTTAGTACATGTAAAGAGCTTAGACCACCAGTGTTTGGCACAGTAAGTGTCCAATAAATGTTAACATACATTACTACTACTATTATTATTATTATTATTATTATTAATATCAACTACTGAATATAGACAAATGACTTTGAGTGAACAGCTATCATGGCTAGGAATTTATACATTTCTTAGATTTGTTTTTAAATATCATCATGGCTCTTTTGACATTTAAGATTTGGTAATTTTAATATATTTGATTTTTATGTTCAAAGGTAATGATAAAAATTATACAAATTATAGTACAGCATATTCTGAAATTTTCCACCTGATCTAATATTTATATTTGTGTTCTACCTCTGAGCTACACCCACAGCCCTATTTTAGTTTTATTTTGAAACAGCATCTCACTACGTTGATGAGAGTCTCATTACTTGCTGAGGCTGTCCCTGAACCTGCAACCCTCCTATCTCAGCTTCCCAAGTACTGGAATTACAAATATGCACCACCATGCCCAGCTTAACATGAATAATTTAATGAGCCAAACTTCTAAATTTATATTTGTATATAGCAAGAGGCATTACATATCAGTACCATATTTTGTTCTATTCTTGCAAAAATTGTAAATAGATTTTTTATGGAAATAATGATATTAGCAATAGCATTAACCTCATAAATTGTTAATCAAAAGAGTAAAATATTTTCTTAAAATTTTAAGCTACATTATATGCCCTCTGGCCATTTTGCCCTTTGGAGCACATCTTCTAATGAAATGCATTTTACATGGATTTGTAGGAGATGCTATTAACACATTCTCAAGGGCTAACCTAATTTTCTCTTTTGACCAGAGCGGGGCAGTGTGATCAAAGAATTTTCCTTCCTATGCTCAGACTGGAGCTTGCTACTCGTTTATCCCAATCTGTGATGGAATAATTCATTTAGTACATTTCCAGCAATATTTGTTTTTATGATGTTAGAAACCATGGAGAATATATAGAAGCTTTGTGTTTCACAATAATTTTGTTTCTTTAAAGTTCTCTTAGAGTGTTTTGTTGTTGTTGTTGTAAATAGAATAATACAGGGCTCTGGGTAACACAGAAACTACTTCCCAAAGCGTACAGACAAATACTGAACTTATTGCTGATGCTGTGTGACTTGGCAATTGTATAAAGTACTTCCTTTCGTTAGCCTTTATTTTATGTTTTATTATTATAATGGACTCTACTGAAATGGTTTCTTTCCCTTTAATGTTTGAAGAGGGAGAAAAGAATTTCTCTAAAATTCTTGCATATACTAACTAAAGATACACCACTAATACACTCGTCTGATTTTTACTGTTGAGTTGCCTAGTGAAATGCTATTTTCTTTTAGAATGAATAATTTCCAATCTGTTAATTATAACTGAGTTGAAAACTAGAGATTATACAATATAGAATAATTCTAGAGTTTATGGTTGCCAACTGCAAACTTCGCTGTCAAAATCATTATTGTTGTCACTTCACATTAGTGCATGTATGAAATACAAATTAGCATGTTCATAAGTCACACAAACCCTTACATGTTTTGGAGACTATTGATTTACTAGAAATTTCAGTGTTTCTAATGAGGCCAGATCTGTTAAGCAGGTGATTATGTAAATATGCTTTTGAATATATTTACTCTCAATCCATTTTGTTTTTGCTTACTGAGTTAAAACAATGAAATAGGATTATGCATAAGAACTAAATGACGTAGTCAAGATTTTAACATAACTGGCATTGCATTGGAATTTATGAATGGTTTACTTTATAGTATGTACTTAAAAATACTATAGTGTTACTTAATACCAGAGAGCTTAACATATGTTTTCTAGTATTCTACATGCAGTTTTTAAAAAATGTAAGCATATAGTGTTGTTTGGCATTAAAAACCCACAGGGATTTGAGCACTGAATGTTTATGGTGTCTGACTCACACTAATTTCTCTTGTATGAACAGGAAAAAACAACTACCAGATTTTTAACTATGGTATTAAAACTGCTTCAGCATTTTGTACCACCAACAAGAGGGTCATTGTTAGTGAGCAAAGACTCACCCCTGTGGTGTCCCTTCCCAGCTCCCTGGAGGAAAGATGGCTCACATTGGTTGGATATATTTAGTCAAGTGGTGAATTCAAAGTAATTGAACAGTACATTACCATACAGAAATATAGAATTCGTTAATGAGATATTATTCTCTATTCCATAAAAATGTATTCTCTGCTTGGAGTCGTCTTGAATAACCTCCACATCTGGCTTCCTACAAAGTCTCATGTTGCACTAGAGGTACCATTGCTCCTTCCAAACTTCCACTTGAAGCCAGGGAGAAACATAGCATTTCACTGACTATAAGATGACACTAATAAGAAGATGCATCTAATTCCAGAAATGTGAACTATAAAAAATGTGTCCTAGTATTATTAGAAGAAAGTTAACAGAGTTCCCTTGCCTTAGCCATAAGAATTCTTCTAGGGTGATGTCTTTATCCTCATGGAAAATTATAAGGTACCATTATATACAATCTTTATTTGTGCATATAGCAAAGGATAAGGATGTTAAAATATCTTAATGTGTGGCATTTTGTAATAATAATTCCTTATTCTAGTGAATAGTTGACTGTTTAGTGTTTTTTTAAGTCAATTTCATTATGGAATGATATTTCCTGTGTGTCCTTTATGAAGACAAATATTCCTCAACTGTTCACTTGTACTTCATTAATTGTTTTACATTTCCACATTCTCCAGTTCTTTTAACAATACCATTTGTTTGCAGTTTTAGATTCATCCCAATCCAGGGGTATGAAGGAGATGGACAAGATTGAGGCCAAATCAATGTGATACTCCAATTCTAGCAACTGTGATTTTACCAAAGTTTTAACAGAGGAATTTAGAGGTGGGCTGGACCATTGAGTATTCCAGAGACAAAATTCTCCAATCTAGGATCATGGAGCATTGCTAGAGGAAGTCACAATTACATTCTCATTGAAGCCACCCCCTACTTGGACTGTAGTACCTCTGCTAATCCCTTACTACTCTGTTCTACTTGCCTTGGGTAGATATCTGGTTGGCCCTCTCTGTGTGGATTTTCTTTATATAGGGTCTCATTATAAATGAATTTGTAGAATGGTCAAGAACTAAACAGGTAAAAAAGAATAAGGACCAACCATGACCTCATTCATTCAATCACTGTTAAAAATTTGAAAGGTACTGTTACTACCTTTAATTCACTGTATTACAATTACTTGTCTACCTCCCCTGTAGGCAATGAACTTCTCTTGGATTCAGGACATTTCATCTCAGGTCCTTAGGGCAATTTGAGATGTGACACAGGAACTCAATAAGTATTTTTGACTCCATGGCCTGAGAAATGGAAGCGTGTAAGACATGCGCTGCCTCACGCTGTCTTCACTCTTTGGGTTCATTCACTTATTTATTCCTTCAAACAATCAACCAGGCATGATCCCCTTTCTACTTTAGAAATGTCTAAGGATGTGGACATTGTGCTGCTGATTGATTACCTGAAAAATGGTCTTCATTCTCAGCCAGAATTCCTTATGAATTCCCCTTAGTTTGGGGAGGAGGATAAAGTTTTGTCTCTTTTAGCTTAACAACCAGGCATTGTATGAAGTGGCTCCACGTTTCCTCTCTATCTTCAACTCTTCCACCCTTTAGAAAGTCTTGCAGATTTTTTCACATAGGGTCCAGACAGTAAATATTTTTGGCTTTGGAGATTGTATAGTGCCTGTTGCTCAAGTCTGACATTGTGGCAATACAGCAGCCATAGGTAACATGTAAAGAAATGAGCGTGGCTTGTATAAAGCAAAACTTTATACAAGGAATGGACTATATTTGGACAGTAGACTCTGGTTTGCCAATCCCTGGTCTAACATATAGGTCTAATTAGGACATCTAAATTACTTGCTACTTTCTGCTCTTCAGATCCAATTATCATGATGTTCTCAAAGTAATGGACCAGTATGATAGTCTAGTGGATGTCAGGATGATCAGTATTTCTGCTGAGTGAGTTATGGTTAATAGCAGAAGAGTTTGCATAAAGATGAACTGTTGTTGCTGCTGGGTGAAAGAAAGAAGAAATTTTTGTGTGTGTGTGTGTGGTACTGGGGATTGAACCCAGGTGCATTCTACCTCTGAGTTACACTCCCAGCTCTTTTATTTTTTGTTTTGAAACAGTGTCTAGCTAGATTGCTGAGAGTCTTGTTAAGTTGCTGAGGCTGACTTTGAACCTGTCATCCTCCTTTCTCAACCTCCCAAGTACTGAGATTACACTGGTGCCATGCTCAGCTGAAAGCAAATGATTTCTCATAGTCTTTACAAATTGGTGTGAAATATTGATTTTCAAAAGTTGGTCCCAGGACCAGCAGCACCATCGACCATCTGCAGCCTACAGAGAACAACTCCAACAGAACTTTTCAAAGACGCTTGTATCTCTCTAACCAGTCGTTCCTAGTGTCTTTATGAAAAGAGACTCTTCTGAACTCTTGGGATGTTATGGGCAGAGGATAGTGGGCATGTCATGCATGATAAGCCCATCTTTACATCCTATTTCCTTTAGCTTTAGATTCTTTACTGTATACTATGCAGGGGTCACATCTGGCATCTCAGCCTAAGTAATTGCAGGCCACCATTGAATCCAACCAACCAAATAACTGTCGAGGACACAGCTCCCTGAGCTAACGCATTAAGTTCAGAATCCCTAGTAAACATACTGTATCAATAAATCCATTCTAAGATAATATTATATTTTATCTTCTTGGGTCTCACATTCTTATAATTGACATTTGCACATATTTCCCAGGTTTATGACAATGTAAGTTAGAAAAATCTTGTCATTCTTTTGAAATTATAAGCTCTCTCTCACTGACTCAGATTTGCACTTGGATACAATGAAACCTGATTCTGGTTATGGTTGTTCACAGGTATAGATAGCCTTTTACAAGGTACCTGTTGTATGTACTACTTGATTTGGGTCGGTCTGATCTTCAGGGAGATTAATTTTAAGGCTCCCATAGAAGCTTGCCAGTTTCCTAATTATAGCTTGTACTCCAAATTAAAGCTTTTGACTTAGAGTTTTCTTTCTGTAAATTTCTATAACATTCAGAATGTTATCCTGCAACATATTCTTTGTGCCGCTATGGAGCCAAAGTCAGTGCCATTTGGTCCTCTAACAAATTTGAGTCCTTAAATGTTTATTCCATCAAAGTCAAACATAAGTGAAAATTTAAGTAATCATGATGTTGCCCCAAGTGCTGAAATACTAGTGTTCCATTTACAATAGTAAGAAACACAACACTGCATTCAAGGCCAAAGATAGAATCAAAAGAGTCCCAGAATCTCTGCTACCTGACACCTATTCCTTTTGCCACTTTTTTTTTTTTAAATCAGTTATGTTCAGTCAAGGAAACTAGACACTTCTAATACAGATGTTGTACCTCTGAGTAACCAAAAATAAAAACTAAGGTAACCCAGAAAAAATAACTCTAGGAAGCAGCTACCACTGGGAAACAAAGAGATGGAGGTTTGGATTATTAAAACCCAGAAAGTGTGAAAGAAGGAGACTGGCAGGACCTATTCCTGGGAGTATTATTAATAGAGACAGAATAGCATTACTGAGAGAGGCAATGAGCAGCTGGGAAGTCCTGTTTCCTCTCCTTTTGATTTTCAGTCTCCTTCCAGTGCCTCTTTGTGACAGATGCTCAGAAGGAGCCGGTTGGCGAAAGAGAACTGTGGTTTCAGATCCCCAGCCCCCAGCATCATGGGCTGAGTACGGAGGAATGGATTCAGATGAGACACAATAGTCTATTTACTACTGTCCATGTAAAGAACTGAAGGGGGAGCAAACAGAGTGAACAGCAACTCCAGAGGCCCCAACAAAAGGAAGCTTAGCATGTGCAGAGAACAGAAGGAAAGCTGTGGCCAGTAAGATAACGAGGGAGAGAGGTTGACATTAGGGAAATGCTTGGACCCTGCTTAGGTCCACATCATATGGGACTTGTAGACTCTGGTAAAATGTTTGGATTTTTTTTAATGCTTTCAAATGCTTCTCCCATCTTACTGGTTAATGCACTTAAAATTTTTATTGGTCCGTAATAATTATATAGAATACTTGATTTTATTGTCGTAGGCGTGCACATACCATAATCTAATCAATTTCCTTCACCGTTAGGGTCTCGGGTTATACAGAAAACAACTCAGCTTACCCAATCATGTCTTATCGTATGGAAGTGTAATTTCTTGCTTATCTGTTTGCATCAGTGCTATACTGTAAGCACCATAAGGGTAGAAAATTTGTCTTTTCATTAGCAGTTATATTTTTAAGCATCTGACATGTTGTCTCAGAACCTAATACCACTCTCTATATGTGTTTATTGAATGAGGTGATTAATGAACAAGCTCTCTGCCTGTGGTTAATCTTCTGGGATCCATGTTCTCAGCAATTTTGTATATTCTATCACACTTTCTACAACTCGTTGATTTAATTGTCTCCTCCACTAGAGGAGAACTCTAGTTCCCCTAGAACTAAGATAATTATACAATGATATCTTTCCAGCTCCTGAAATTCAGTAAATGTTCATTGTGTAAATGAACATAGGAAGGAAAGAAGAAAGGAAGAGAGGAAGGGAGGAGGAGAAGGAGGCTGGGAGGAAGGGAAAGAGGGAGGGATTCAACAAATATCTGGAGCTCAGTGCACATACCTGGTGTCATCTGCATATGGCTAAAAACTGAAGTCATTAGATTGGAAGGGAGGTAGAATGAATATGTAGCATGAGATGCT
Source organism: Graphiurus murinus (assembly GCA_004027655.1). Taxonomy (NCBI): domain Eukaryota; kingdom Metazoa; phylum Chordata; class Mammalia; order Rodentia; family Gliridae; genus Graphiurus; species Graphiurus murinus. The sequence goes on from PVLC010000141.1 coordinate 232,946, forward strand.
AATGATGATGGTCAGTACATCAGTTATCAACACTCAAAAGAGCATCTCATTCCAGAAAATAAAATATATATCACAAAGAAGCAGCAGAAGAAAATAATTGTTCTTTTGTTCTATTCTCCTTTCTCTCTGTGCTTCCCTCTCTCTTTTGTTCCTTCCCTCAGTCTCTGTAAACATCAGTCAGCAGTATATCAGAATCACAGAGAAGCCAAGTAAGGGAAGAACTAAAAATGTCCAGTAAATTTTATAACCAGAATGTCACTGGTCATGGTGGAAAGAATAGTTTCGAATAGTAGTGGTTTGAAGCTAACTTCAGAGAATGGATAGCATTTTAAAGTGAAATTTGGCTATAAAGAATGGAGGAGGTTTAATAATACAAGAATTCATAATAATACAGAACAGTGCCTACATGGAGAAGAATATAATTGAAGGGAAGAAATTTTAGGAGAAAAACTAGAACTGGCAGAAAAATCCCAAAAGACACTAGTTGAAGAATTACTTTTGTCATTAAGGAAAAAAAAAAAAGACAGGAGGCAGAGTTAAATATAGATCTATAAAGTTGAGGGAATCCTTTCCCTAGGCCTCCTTTATTCCTGGGAAATGCAAAGGAAATAAGAAGGAGAATACGTCCTTGGTGGGGATGGAGTTGGAGAGCTGAATGGGAGAGAGGTGACCAAGGAAAAAGTGGAAGATGACAGTGACACTTCAGTGGCCTCTAACTATTCTGTTGTGCTATTTTATCCATCGTGCCATCTGTTAGATAATCGAAGTGGACAGAGAAATTGGTTGGCATGATCCTGGGCTGAAGCTTTGCTGAATATTCCTGGCAAAAAGCCACAGGACCTAAGGACATTTGCAAGGTTGCTAAAATGACAGCTTGTGGGTCTGGACTGGATAAGGGGAAAAAAAAAAAAAAAACATCGAGAAGAGATATCCTTAAAGGGTGTAATGAAGCAAATAGGGACCACAGCTGTTGAAGTCTAAGAGTAGATATATGAATGTGTACACACACACACACACACACACACACACACACACACACACACACACCTATCACTAGGCATGTATTGCAAGGATATCACTGAACATCTATAGACCCAGATTTCCCATTTGCTTAGCAACTTGAATGGAATTAGACGAAATTGTCTCTGTTTCAGCTTAATCTTTGTAGTTCTCAAGTTTAATGATGCCATGTTTGTTCTGCAGGATTACAAGGGTGTGAAGAGAAAGGAGAAAGTCACTAGTTGAAACCACTAAAATATGGGAAGAATTACTTTCAAAATGCGTAATGATAAGGTATCACATTTCTCACTCCAGATAGGAGACTGATTACCAAGTGAAAAACAGAACAAAAAATAAACATGAGCAATTCTGTGGGCTCACCTCCTGAGGCTGAGAATAAACAAGAGTCCTACAACTCAGCACAGGCTTTTAAATAGAGGGTCGATCTACAGAAATTGTCATCTGCCCCACAAGCTTACAATTATGTCATTAAATCACAATCAAGGGTGTTAGAAGGAGTAATTAGGAATATGTTGTAGAGTTGCACACTCATAAGAAAAATTTTATGGGAGGGAAAAAATTCCAGGCATTCACTGTAGGGAAGTCTCATAAGACTTTTGAAAATCAGGCATTTTAGCACTTGAAGCTTTTATTTCGCAAGAACAGCCAAAGAGATTTTCTTTCACCTTAATTTGAAAGCTGTTTAAGAATCTCGCCTTTCTCATCTGTGGCCTAATGTGTACAATGGAAAACGAGTCAGATGGATTCTAAAGGAACGATTGCTAAGTTTTTCTTTATATTTTCATTAAGGAACCAATTCCAAGCTTCAGTTTGAAATCATGCAAGGGGCTTCCTTTGGGTTTTTTGAGATCAATCCTGACACTGGAGACATAGTGACCGCCACCATACTGGACAGAGAAGTTCAGGAAGCCTTCACCCTTCGAGGTAAGGGATACTGTGTGTTCTAAAAAGAAAAACAGACAAAAACAAAATCAACCCAAAGGCTAATGGAGAAATTTTACATTTCAGTAGTGTCTTTAAATAAAATATTATTGACCCAGTTCTACCCAGCTGGGTTAGTCTGATGCTGTCTAATTAGAAGGATGCTTGTTAGATATGCGTTAATGGCCACATCCTGCTGTCTTTCTGTTTCGCGTCAGTACTTGTGCGAGATGGCGGTGTCCCTTCATTGTCAACCACCACAACAGTCCTCTGCACTGTTGAAGATGAAAACGACCATGCACCAGAATTCATGGTCCCCACTCATGACATTGAGGTTCTGGAAAACCAAGAGCCAAAGGTCTTCTATACTGTTTGGGCCTCTGATAGGGATGCTGGCCGTAATGGAGCTGTCAAATATCACATAATTGGTAAGTATATTTAATTAAAATTTCCTCTCATGAGACTGACTTGAATTGGTGCACACTATATGGTGATTCTTTGGTATCTGTCATATTTTCCTGCAAAATACATACCCAGTAAGAACTAGTGGCAGAATGGGCTTATTTTCTACTTCTTCCTAGGGCCATCCTGAACCACTGCCCTCCAAATTCTTTAAAAATCTGTCTTTGAAGACTATGGATTTGCTTCTCTACTAACACTTAGAGATATATGGATGGAACAGACAGCTTCTTTTCCTATTTTTGTTTCTGTCATATGATCACTTATTTTGTTTTTTACTCCTTGATTTAACATTTTTCCTACATCTTTGCAGGATTTTATCATAATATTATCAATTTTTATGCTTGAAGGATTGATCATTTCGTTATATTTTTTACAATTAAGATATCTGTATATGTTAGAATTTAAGATTTTAATTTTTTTCCTATAAATTTAGGCCTTATAGACTAAATTTGAAAAATTATCCTTGATCAAGTTATTGTGGTAATTATTGGAAGATTAAAATAGCAAAGGTGTATTCTAAATTTTGACTGGTACTTATTAAAGATGAAAAGTAAAATTGCATTGAAAAATCTTTTAATGAGATTGATGGTTTTCTTTTTTTTTTTTCAGCTTATGAATCTGGGGATGCATATTTCTCTTTGTATTAGTCAGCTTTCTGTTGCTGTGACAACTATCTAAGGATATTTGTCAACTTAGAGGAGGAAAGAGGTATTTTGCTCATGGTTTCAGAGGATTCAGTCCATGGTTGGCTGACTTCTTTGCTCTGTGTCTCAGACAAGGCTCAACATAATGGAGGGAGGGTGTGGCTGAGGGATGCTCAGCTCATGGTTGCAGGGAGCAGAGAGACTGTGAGAGGAAGAGGGGAAGGACAAGATAAATCCTTCCAGGGCACACTCCCAGTGACCTACTTCCTCCAATTAGGTCTTACCTCCCAGTAATGTATTTGAATTATTAACCAATTAAATGGATTAATCCACTGATGAAGTAGAACCTTCATGATCCAGTCCTTTCCTAGAAAAGCCCCACCTCTGGCCCTTGTTGCACTGTGGAACAAGCCTTTAAGTACATGAGCTTTGGGGGGATATTTGAAATTGAAACCATAATGGTCTCACTATGCGGCCCCTGCTGGCCTCTGACTAGGTTCAAGTGATTCTCCTATCTCCGCCTCCAAAGTAGCTAGGACTATGGGTGTGCACTCCCCTGCCCCAGAGTAAAACAAGCTATAGTACCAGGGCTTCTGCTGCTCTTCTTTGTGATAAATATAAGCAAGCACTCAGACCCTGGAATTGTTTACTTATTCCTTTTTCTTGCGGGGGCATGTCTTTGAACCTAGGACCTTGCTCATGCTAAGTGTGCACTGTACTACTGAACTCTCACCCCCAGAAGTTTGTGCAGAATTTTTAAAATAGAGGATTGTTGTTTGATAGAAGTTAAGTTAGTTCTTGGACTCCTTCTGAGTTACATGCCAGAAAAATCAATTAATAGTCTTTCTTTTAACTTATCTGCCACTTAGCAACTTGGATAGTTGCTAGGTTTAGTTGATAGCAAAGAACTTTTCTGGCTGCGAAAGTATGTTTTCCCTCAGGTGATAAATTCAGTCATTGTTTCAACATTGAACACAAATGTTGGGAATGCCCCTTTATTTGGCAACTATTTATTTGGGTTGCCAAATTTATTTCATTTTTTAAAATTTTTGACAAGGGTAATAAACAAAGGTGACTGTAGGAAAGGTAAACCCTATGATCCTAGGTGAGTCCTTAGGCAAAACAATTTTAACAATGAGGATTTGTAAACTAAACTTCCAGAAAATACCTTAAAGCTACCTGTTTCCAGGTACCCCTTGAGAGGCTTCATGTAATTCCAGAAGTACTTGGACTTCATTTTAAGAATGACTGATCTAAACCTCGTTCACATACTGTATTGGTCAGCTTTCCATCACTATAATGAAATACTTGAGATAATTAACTTATAAAGACAAAAGGTTTATTTGGATGCATAGTTTTGGAGGTTTCCGTTTGTGATTGATTGATCCTCTTACTTTAGGCCTTTAGCACATCATGGTGAGAGTGTGTGGAAGAACAAATATCACAAGCTGAGGAACTAAAGAAGAGGAAGGGAAAGCTTCCCACAATTCTTTTCAAAAGCATGTCTCCAATGACTCAACTTCCTTTTACTAGGTTCCACCTCTTAAAGGTTCCAGTACCTCTTGGTAGCACCAGCCTTTTCTCCCTAATACCTTTGGAATGTGTCCATTTCCTCTTTGTAACCATCATTTCAGAATCTCTTTGTTGCTCCAGGGTAGATTACTATTACATCCTCCTAACGTCCTTGTTTTCTAATCCCTTTGACCTTCCTGCCTCAGAAATTTGATTAATAACACTTTCCTGTCAGAATGCTTTAGGAGCTCCCCACAGATTCTGAGATAAAGAGAAGACTCTTCAATGGTGTCTTCAAGGCCCTTCCCGACTTAACGCCTACCTACCACCCAGATGTCTTCACCTGAGCCAACCCTGCCTCTAGCCTCTACGTGCAAATACCCAAGGAACCTTGTTTCTAGACAATTTGAAACATTTGCAGCCTCTTAAGTTCTCATGTTCCTGGGACTACATGCAGGCTTTTGGTTGTGCATGGAACACTCTCCAAGACTTGCCTGGTTTCTTCCTCATTAGGGAGTTTTGTTTTGCACTACTGGTGACGAACCCAGGGCCTCTCACATGCCAGGCAAACTAGGAGTGAGTTTTGAGGTCAATTTTTCTAATAAACATTTCCTGGCCATCCTTACACAGGGCTGTGCACCCTTTCCCTGTGCTTCCAAGCTCCCAGCAGGTATGATTTTTCACACCACACTTGAACAGCTGAGTACTGACCTGTCTTTCTACCTGGACTGTATACTGTTGGGAATCATATCATGTCCTACTCTCCTTGTATTCCCCATGTTAAGCACATACTCTTGCACATAGTAAGTGCTATACTTTGCACATAGTAGGTGCTTATTAATTTTTTGCTGAATGAATGAATCACTTTGCTATCCACAAATACCACAGAAATTGTTTGGGTATAGATTAACTATTTCTTATAAATAAAAAGCCCCAGCATTCATTATTGTGGTTGTTTTCTCTGAAAAGCTATTTTATTCTGACCCCTTATACCTCCAGCACTTGTCCTCCAATAAATCCCCCTTGCTATTGGACCTGGTACTTTCATCCTGCCACTCATCCAAGAATATGGCTAGCAAGTCTTTGAACTGCATTTTTCCTCACTAATATACCGGGATAACTTTGAAACATTTTGTCTTTGTGTTCAATTTTAACTTTTATCAGTCTTGGTGCCACTGGAAAAAAGTAAAGGGAACAACTTTTTTTTTTAAGAATACAGAGATGAATAAAACATTGTTTTTGCTAATGTTATGGAAGACCTTGGCCAGTGTCAAATTAACTCTAAGAGAAGTATTGGGATTCTTGTACCATATACCTTGGGAATGTAGAGGAGGAAGCTCACTGCAGTAGTATAACTGACAGAAACTCTGTAGTAACATTTGGGAAAATCACAGTAACTGATCTGTTAATTATGTATTGATATGCAAAATAGATATTTCATTCCTGTTTCTTATCCCTACTCCTGTTTTTTTTTTAATTTCAAATAGAACATATATTTTAATGTTCTCAAGAGGAAAAATATATGAATATAAAAATTTCTACACACGCACAAAAATCAGAATGCTACAAATCAGTGAGACAAGCACTCTAGTTATCGATTCAATTAAGATGTATATTGAATCATATTATATTATTAGCACCTTGATAGAACTTTCTTAAGGTCAGGGACTTTATCATGCTTACTGTTCCATCCTCAGTACTTACAAATGTAAAGAATTAATAAGGAAACAAATCTTTACTGAATTAATAAATAAATGAATATATGTAATGTTAGCAAATGGGTACTCCTTTTTCAATTCAAATAAATTTTCCATCATTTTCTGTAACAGATGGAAACACCGATGAGTACTTTGCTATTCATGAAACCTCAGGAGAGCTCTCCAGCACGCGTGCTTTGGACCGGGAACGAGTCAGCAATTTCACCCTCACCATCATGGGCTTGGACCTGGGTGATCCTCCTCGGAGCTCTGTGACTGAGTTACGAGTAAGGGTTTTGGATGACAATGACCACAGCCCTTCCTTCCCCATGCTCCATTACCAGGCCTCTGTGAGAGAAGATGTGCAAGTGGGAAGCACGGTTCTTGTGCTCTCCGCTGTGGATGAGGATGAGGGTCTGAATGGGCAAATCGAGTACTCTCTGATGGATGAGTCTTCTGGCGTCTTCACCATTGACCCTGTGGCAGGTATTCTGAGGACTGGCCACACCCTTGATCGAGAAGCCGTATCCCAACACACGTTTCAGGTGGTGGCCAAAGACTGCAGCACTCAAGGTCCAAGAAGCACCACTGTAACTATAAAAGTATCTGTCACTGATGTTAATGACAATTCCCCTGTATGGGAACAGAACCCCTTCAATGTCTTTCTTTCCCCCCAGTTGCCTGCAAATCAGACAATTGCTATTCTGAGAGCCAATGACCCAGATGCGGGGCCCAATGGAACTGTCATTTTTAGTTTTGCAGACCCTCAGTCAATGTTTTCTATTGATAAATATACAGGAGAAATTCAACTTCAGCAAAATCCATTTTCAGCACATTTTCCTATCTGGCTGCAGTTAAAGGTTACAGATCAAGGGCTCCCAGCCAGGACAACTGCTGGTCTCTTGGTCATTCACATGGAAGAAGAAGATGTAAAGATTTCCTTTAGCCAACATCTGTATAAAGGAGTTGTGACTGAAAAATGTGAGGCAGGTAAGTGACCCTTCGAGATCTACTTGTGTATTGATGTATTTTGGCAAAGTGCCTAAAAGTGCAGATCACACCAGAGTGCTAGTGCAGATCCAATAATAAATTTTAGAGTCTAGTCAATTCTTGGTGATGGAAGGTTATGATCAGTATGGTTATGAGTCTACTTTCCAGCATTATAATGAAATACCTGAAGCAATTAATTTATAAAGAGAAGGGATTTATCTTGACTTACAGTCTGAAGGTTTCAGTCTAAGATTGAGTGGTTTCATTTCTTTGGGTCTCTATTCTAACACACACTCGTGGCAGGAATGTGTGTCACTCACCTCATGAGCCAGGAAGCCAGGTAAGAGGTGGGCCATGGTCCCATAATCTCATTTGAGGACATGTCCCCAGTGACCTCAAGACTTCCCATTAGGCTCTTCTCCCAAGGATTCCACCACCTCTCAATAGTGCCACTCCTGGGGACCAAGCCATTAGCACATTGGAGCTTGGGGGGAACTTTCAGTATCCACACTATAGCAGTGACTAATTGTAGTCTAGTCCAAGATAAACTATTAGGGAATACAGTGAAGGCAAAATTACTTCTTATCTCTAAAAGTGGACCCTCTCATTTAAGATTCAGTTTAAAAAGTCAATTGAATAAATGAATGAGAAGTCTTTAGCCTACATTGTATTTCTTGACTCCTGATCAGAATTGTTCTTCATAGTTCCTTTATATTTGGCATTACTTTATTGAATTTGATGTTTACCTTTTTAATAGAATTTACTACTCTAAAAATTATTTATTAAATCCAATGCTTAAGGAAGGTTTGAAATACTTTTGGAAGTAGTGCAAGCATATGGTATCTATAAATACACAGATAGGTATACATTTGAAGACATCTGAAGCAATGAGTTGCAACCTATCTCTGAAGTGTAAAGATGACATGTGAAAGGTATAAAGTCCAAGTTGAGAGTTTGATTAGAAACTGCAGATATTAGAGGAAAGGGAGAGGAATAACATGGTAGTTCTGGGGGCTGTTGAATCTGATGCAAGTGAACTATGTCAGAATTGTTAGGATTTCCTAGTCCCTAAAGAAAACAATAATAATGTACATAAAATACAGATAACCCTTTTAAGCGTACCAAAGCTTTGCCTGGAACATTAATTCAATGCAGACTTCCGGATCATATTGTAGACACAAGAAAGTGATTTCTCTTCCTTTTTAATTTTTTAACATTTAAATTTTGAACTTCATTGGTTTTAAAAGATTGAAAAGTTATTGATCAGTGTGAAAATGGTCTTGACACAAGTTATTTAATAGCATTTTTGGTACTGTCATAAAATCTCATCATTCTTAACTGCTTTTTAACATTGTCAGGCTCTTGAGAAAATTAAAAATTAAACACATAGCTCCAAGGTATTCTATTTGTTTAACTCCTAGTTGTTGTTGGAAAGTCCACAGGTTCAGGTTTTGACTCACATTGCATTCATCTATATTCAACATTAAGCTCAGCAACTCAATCCTTTAAAACAGAACATAGTTTCCATTTTTAAAGTAAGCCTTTGGTAAGTAAAGTTTCTTAGGAGTTTTATAGTTGGATCTTCAATGTCCCCTAAAGGCTCATGTGTTAAAGAGCCGGGTTCAAGGTGATGGAACCTTTAAGAGGTTGGGACTTAGAGAAAGTTAGTTCACGGACGTCATGCCTTGAAGGGGCTCTTGGGACTCCAGCCCTTACCCATCCCCTTTTTTTCTACTTCCTGGTAGCCATGAAGTGAGCAACTTTGCTCTGCCACCTGCTTCCTGCCATGATCTGGTATACCACAGACCCAAAGTGATGGGATCAAGTGACCAGGGGCTGAAACTTCTGAAACCTTCAGCCAAAATAAACCTTTCCTCCTTTAAGTTGTTTACTTTAGGAATTTTACCACATATTGGAGAACTAATGAATGCAGAGTCTGCCATGAAATGTTCACTTACTCATACAAGAAGTCACCTAGAAGGTACCAGTGTCCCACATAGCAGAGGCTGGCTCTTCAGCAGTGTGACAAAAGAAGTTGTCCAAGTGACACCACTAATCCCTGCTGTTCCTCCCCATTTTCAAGCTAATTAGAGATCATTTAACTGTCCTGAAGCTTTTTTAAAGTTAAGGATAGACCAGTTGGTGTCATCAATGTTTAAACCCACTAAACAGCTTAAAGGAACCATCCAGAAGTCAGCTTCTATTTCTTCTGCTTCATTTCTAATACTTTGACTCTCCCAATGAAGAAAATCATCAACCATCATCCTCAGGGTGCACTATTCACAACTTCATGCATTTCACTGAATTATCTCGAGGGGATATGAATTATGTTGATACCCTGGCTAAAAGTAAGGACTCAGATTTTGGAAAACTTGAAATAAAATTAAAACATGATGACACACGGGGGCACTCTAACTAATAAAACATACTTGATATTGTAAAATAAATAAGAAATTGATATTCTGGAGGGGAAAAAAAAAACCCTCTTTCAGCACTTTGGCAGTGGGTCCAGTGAATCCTGGCTCCCACTCTCAATAAGTCTGGGCATACAGATGTTGAAGTGTGGAAATTGTGACTTGAGTTAATGTAGTTGAGTTGGCGAGTGTCCTGGCTCTACTGCTGATGATGGGCAAGCACTCTTTCTCTTTCCATAGAGTGGAGATGATAATTATGTCCTCAAAGGGATACTGCAAGGATTAAATTAAGTCATAGGAGGATACAGCCATGGCTTTTGTTGTTGCTATTGCTCTTTTCTTTCTGTCCCAAACCCTTACTATTATGTTAGCTGGGTATAAGTTCTCACATAACAATGAAATACTTGTGATTTTTGAAGCCCTATCATCTGCTTCATTTTCTGTCCAAACCAGGTAAGAAATATACTTTTCAAAGTAATGAATTTCCCCATATACAAGGAATTAGATGTTTCTGTGTCATTGGAAAATTTGGAAAAAGACCCAACATGTAAGTTTTTATAATAATGAAAAGAAAGAAACCAATACTATGTCATTTGTATTCATTACTTAGGACCAGTAATCTCATATTTGGGATGAAATTCATTGTAATAAGTACCTTCTTCGTAGCAATTTATAACAATATTGAATGTATTACTTCGCCTATGATTCCAAGATAGCTCTGAAGGAGACAGAAGGAGAAAAGTCGTAGGAAAGGTCAAGTTTTCTCAAAAGGTACATACCACAGCTGGAATTCAGCCATAGAAGCTCAAGATTTTATTTCATTATTATAACAAGTGATTCTTTTCCTCAGGGTGAGTCTTATTAATCAATATGAAAGAGACTAATAAATATCTATATCTATATCTATATCTATATCTATATCTATATATATCCTATGATGCCAGGTGTTCTTTTGTTGTTGTTGTTGTTGTTTGTGGTCCTAGGGATTGAAACCAGGGACATTCTATGACCAAGCTATACTCCCAGCCCTATTTCATTTTTTTATTTTGAAACAAGGTCTCACTAAGTTGTTGAGGCTGGATGCAAATCTGCGATCCTCCTGTCTTTGCCTCCCAAGTACTGGATTTCAAGCATGCACCACTATGCCTGGCTCTATGATGCCCATTTTTAGAATTTATTTGATGACCTATGAATGCCATATGTACTGTTTGAAACTGTGATTTTACTGCTTCATACATTCTAGCCCTTGAGGGACTCTTCTATCAACATTCTTGGTGATGCCCCTCACTGTTCTGTCCTCCTTGAATTCATCCTATTAGATGTTGACTATAAATTTGATTTATATACTCAAATATTCAGTTTTCTAAAGGGTCTTGAACATCTATTTCATCTGTTGTCTTACAAGATGGTTTTGATGATCAAATGAACACTTTACAGTCTCTAAAGCAGTTTACCATCCTTATTACCAATAATTATAAGTCTAAAACACGAGATGAAAGTGCAGCCAGAATTGGCTGGGAGACAGTAATTAAAGGCAGAATGTGATTCAAAATATAATTCCCTCTATGGATAGCAAAGCCAGAAGGAAGTTTGTTCCTGGAAAGTCTTCACCAAATAGTTGTTGAAGTCACTTTACCTTTATCCTTTATTTCAAGTGTAACAAAAGACATATGCCCAGATGAGACTAGAACTGGGAGTAGAGGGGGGCAGTTCTTGCCAGGCAGAAGAAGTGGCATGCACAGAAGCATGTGAGAAAACAGTAGACAGCAGCCTGGGTGGGGACCTATGTGCTTTCAAGTGATAACTTGAAGAGAGCCATCCCTCCCTTTAAGTTATCAAAACAATCTTGGAGAGCCGGGTGTGGTGGCGCACGCTTGTAATACCAGCATTCGGGAGGCTGAGACCGGAGGATCCGGGTTCGCAGCCAACCTCAGCTACCTAGTGAGGCACTCCACAACTTAGTGAGACCCTGTTTCAAAATAAAGAATAAAAAATAGGGCTGGGGGTATAGCTCGGAGGTAGAATGCCTCTGAGTTCAATCCCCAGTACCGCAAAAACAAACAAACAAACAAAAAAACATCTTGGACATTATAGACAGCTTCTTTTGGAGGCTGGGTACAGGGTGGCCTAGAGCAGGGTACTGCAGTGGTCCACATGACTGATAACCAGGGCCTCAAAAGAGCCACAGCAGAGAGGGAAGGTAAAAGGGCATGTACCCCACCAGTGTTCCAAAGCCTCAGCAGACCAGGTTATTATTCAACCAGGGCTTCTGAACTCTCATTGCACATGCAGACATATGGGGTGCTTTAAAAACTTAGTACCTGTACATCCACCTTACCCTCACACAATTCAGTAGAAGCTCTGAATGTCCACCAGGCATCTTTAACTGGTAGAAACTCTCATGTAATACTGTGAGGGTAGAAAGAGAAATGAGAAAAAATGCAGAGTAACACCAATATTTTACAGGAGTTGGAGAAATAATGCCTCTATAAAGGACATGGCAATAGGGGTTGGAGTAATAGTGACAATTCCTAGGAGGATGGTGTTAGGGAAACAGGAAAATGGCACATTCAAGAGACTGAGAGAAATCAGCCATATCAAATTTGGAGTGGAGGTAAGGTGAAATACAGGCTGAAATGTGACATCTAGCTCCGTTGGGTGCCTTGTCCCCAAAGCCAAAGTGAGTGGGGTGGTGGGCTTCCATGGGGAGTGGGCTCACAATTCATTGCCTCATTTGTGTTGGGGAAAATCTTACCTGAGGATGCCATTTTGTCCATGGGAGAAAAAAATCTTGGTAGAAAGGAAGGCATGTCTGAAATAATAGACTCATGCATCAAATATGGAAGATAAGACAATAAGGGAATGAATGACACCACTGGCAAAATAAAGAGCTAAGAGAGTCCAGAGAAGAAGTCCTGAGGAATAAGGTTGCTCCGTTGAAATTGTTCCGGATTTTGGCCAAGAAAAGATACAAGAGCCAAAACTCAAACATGAGTTCTAGACTCAGCTGTGGCTTCCTACAGAAACTGTTCACAGCTCAACAGAATTGAGCAGCTTAGGAGGAAATTGGGAACTTTGGAGAGAACTGATTTGCTGGAGTTTGATTTTCAAAGCCAAAGCGTAGTGAGGTGCAACGTGAAGGCGTGGAGACAGGCGAGTCTGTGGTTTTGACAGGGTTTGGCTACGAAGGGGAGAAGAGGAATGTGACAAGACCATAGTTTGAAGGACCCTGAGGATCAGAGGGGTATTTTGTTCTGTTTTTGGAAGCTGGAAGAGATTTAGACATTTGTGATTTATGGCACTTTAAAGCTTACTAGGAACTTTCAATAATATATATGTCAAAAAATGGAATAAAATATTTAGTAGAAATATTAGGATGTCCTTTCTTTTATTTTTATTTTTAATTAACACCTATCATGTGTGGAATATTGAAGCCTGGTTTCTGATTATCTCCAGGATAACAGTGCTGTCTTCCTGAATAATTGCTGTGACCGTCAAATGGAGTCATTAAAATAATAGATTGTGGTATTCGTTTTTTGGCAACTGGGAATCTCTTAAAAGGCATTTCTTGGAGTGAAATGCAGTTGAATAATTGGAAATGAGCTGGGTATCTCAAAACCAAGCTGAGAATTAGTCATACAGAAATACCATGTGACCTACCTTTCTGGAATTAGGTGGGCTCTGAATTCTGGGTCTGGGGTTCCAGGATCTAGGAAGGAGACTCTGGATAGATCTTGAAAATGTAAGGAATCTAAAGTGTGGGTGACAAGGTGGGAATGACACCCAGACAGGAAATGGCTGGGCAGCAGGAAGACCAGATGCACCAGGCCCACAAGCAAGACACTGGATCTGACCCAACAGTACCTCAACATGAAAAGTCCCTAGCTCCTGTTTCAAAGATAGTAATTTGTAATCACAAAATTAAAGATGTAGCAGGAACATCTAGGTACCATTTTAGAACCTGTCTTTCTCTAAGTTGTTGAGCACACATAAGTAATTAAATGCAGCCCTTTCTAGACAATCATTTCTTAAAAATCTGCCCACTAAAATCTATAATCCCTTCAAAAGTGCACTTCTCATTGCAATCATTAACTCTATATTGGTAGAAACTCTATATTGGTTTCTACCATATCTTTGCTAAAACTTATAGAAAGTCAATAAGCAATTCAGTGACTTCCTCTATTATTTCTTCAGTGGTACACAAGAGAAAATGTGCACAAGAATGCATGCAATTACTATTTTAAAGAATCATTTTCATCTGCTCACAAGTTTTGGAAAAGTATTCCTTTTGAGAATGTTTTCTGTGTTTTGTTTCATCCCAGGAGTGATTTATTATTCCTCCTCCTCCTCCACTCTGGAAAGCTTTAGTAATAGTTCAGCCATGTTTAATGATGGAAAGGTGGGAAGGGAAAATCAACACATTCCTTTTTTTCATTTTGGGAAAAAACACATGACATAAAAATTTACCGTCTTAACCATGTCTAAGTGTACAGCACTGTTAATTATATTCACATTGCTGTGTGAAAGATCTCTAGACCTTTTTATGTTTTGAAAACCAAAGCTCACTGCCCACTGAACAATGATTATCCTTGGTCCCCTCCTTCAGCCCATAGTAAATGTCATTCTACTTTGTTTCTAAAAATCTATTTTAGATATTTCTTGTAAGTGGAATCATATAGTATTTATCATTTTGTGACTGGATTATATAACATAATGTCCTCAAGATTTTTCCATTTTGTAGTATATGACAGGATTTCCTTTTGCGTTAAAGGCTGAGTAATATTCCATTATATGTTTATACTGCTTTTTGATTATACCTTCATCAGTGGATGGTCATTTAAGGTTGCTTCCACCTGTGAGCTATTGTGACTAATGCTGCAACGAACAGGAGTGTACAGATACCTAGAGATTCCATCTTCAGTTTTTTTGATATATATCCAGAAGAAGAATCGTGTTAAATAGTAATTCTATTTTTAATTTTTTGATGAACCTCCATAGTATGGTCCCTAATAGTTATACCATTTTACATTCTCAAATTTGGTGCATAAAAGTTCCAGTTTTAGCTGGGCGTGGTGGCTCACGCTTGTAATCCCAGCATTTGGGAGGCTGAGACCGGAGGATCCGGGTTCACGGCCAGCCTCAGCTACCTAGTGAGGCACTCCGCAACTTAGTGAGACTCGGTTTCAAAATAAAGAATAAAAAAATAGGGCTGGGGGTATAGCTCGGAGGTAGAATGCCTCTGAGTTCCATCCCCAGTACCGCAAAAAAAAAAAAAAAAAAAAAAAAAAGTTCCAGTTTTTTCCACGCCTTTGTTGATGTTTACTATTGCATGATTTTCTGTTGTTGTTTTGTTTTTGTAGTGGCCATCATAATGGATGTGAACTGATATCTCGTTTTGGTTTTCATATGCATGTCCCCGATCATTAATGATACTGAGCATTTTATCTTATATTTGTAATCCACTTATATAACTTCTTTGGAGAAATGTTTATTCAAGTACTTTGTCCATTTATCAAACTTCTTTCCATATTCAGTTGTGGGAGTTATTTATATATCATGAGTTATTAACCCCTCATCAGATATATGATTTGTAAATATTTTCTCCCATCCCATAGGTCACCTTTTTACTCTATTAATTGTTTCCTTTACAGGAAAAAAAAACAATAATAACAACAACAACAACAAAAAACTGATGTAGCCCCATTTTCTGGCTGTGTTCTCCATGTTATATCCAAGAAATCATTTATAAATCTAATATCAAGAAACATTTCACTTAAGTTTTCTTCCAGAAGTTTTATAGTTTTAGGTCATACATATTTAGACTTTAGTCTATTTTGAGTGTTGAGTCAATTTTTGAATATGGTTTAATTAAGGGTCCAACTTTATTATTTCATATCTATATATTCAATTTCCCAACACCACTTGTTGAAGAGACTACCTATACCCTAATGTAAAGCCTTGTCATTTTTCTTGAAGGCTACTTTATTTTATACGTAAGTATTCATTTCTAATTTTCAGTTTGTTCTATTAGCCAGTGTGTCTATCATTATGTCAGTACCATGCTGTTCTGATTACTGTAGCTTTTTTTTTTGTGTGTGTGTGGTACTGGGGATTGAACTCAGAGGCATTCTACCTCCGAGCTACACTCCCAGTCCTATTTTTTATTCTTTATTTTGAAACCGGGTCTCATTAAGTTGCGGAGTGCCTCACTAGGTAGCTGAGGCTGGCCTCGAACCCGGATCCTCCGGTCTCAGCCTCCCGAATGCTGGGATTACAAGCATGCGCCACCACGCCCGGCTTACTGTAGCTTTAAAATATGATTCAAAGTCAGAAAGTAAAAGTTGGATGTGGTGACACATGCTTGTAATCCCAGTACTTGGGAGGCTAAGAGTGTAGGATCCACGTTCACAGCCAGCCTCAGCTACTTAGTGAGGCTCTCTGCAACTTAGTGAAACCCTGTTTCCAAATAAAGAAAAACAAATAGGGCTGCAGGTATAGCTGAGAGGTAGAATGCCCCTGGGTTCAATGCCCAGTACCACACACACACACACACACACACACACACACACACACACACAAAGTCATAAACTGAGACCCCTAGCTTTATTTTTCTTTCTCTTGGTTATAATAATAACAATTATTATTTGGCTATCCAGGATCCTTTGAATTTTAGGGTGGTTAGACCATTTCTGTAAAGATTCCGTTGGAATTTTGGTAGAGACTGAATTGAATCTACAGATTGCTTTGAGTAGTATAGACTTCTTAATAATATTAAGTCTCCCACTACATATTTATTTGTATCTTTTAAATTTAATCTCAGCAGTGTTTTATAGCTTTAACTGTACAAATCTGTTATTACTCTTGGTTAAGTTTATCTCATATATGTTATTATTTTTGATGTTGTTGTATATGGGATTGTTTTCCTAATTTCCAATTTTTTAATGGATAGTTCATTGTTACTATACGGAAAGGTAACTAAATTTTGTGTTAATTTTGTATACTTCAGCTTTGTTGAATTTTTCGTTAGTTCTGAGTGTGTGTGTGTGTGTGTGTAAAACCTTTAGGATTTTCTACATTTAAAAAATCAGGTAATCTGCAAACAGGGATAATTTTATCTTTTTTTTTTTTTTTCCTTTTCAGTTTTGACAGCTTTTATTTCTTTTTCTTCCTTAATTGTGCTGGCTAAACCTTCCAATGTTATGTTGAATATAAGTGGTGAGAGCTAGCAACCTTGTCTTGCTCCTGATCATGGAATAAGAGATTTCAGTTTTTCACTGTTTAGTATTGTGTTACTTGTGGGCTTTTCATGTGTGGTTTATATTATGCTGAGTCTACTTCTAATTTGTTTTGTGTTTTTTCAAGAAAGCATGTTGAATTTAGTCATATACATTTTTGCATCTTTTGAGATGATTGTGTAAATTTACACTTGGTTTTGTTAATGTGGCATACCACATTACCTTTCATATGTTGGACCATCCTTGCATCCCAAGGACAAATCCCACTAGATTATGCCATATAGACCTTGTACTGGGCTCTTGAATTCTTTTTTGTTGAGGATATTTGCATGTATATCGATCTGGGATATTTATCTATGGTTTTATTTCCTTTTGGTATCTTTGTCTGGCTTTGGTATCAGAATGTTGGTCTAATAATATGAATTGGAAAGGTTCCCTCCTCTTCAGTTTTTTGAAAGAGTTTGAGAAGGACTGGCATTCATTCTTTAAATGTTTATTAGAATTCCCCAGTGAAGACTTTTGGTCCTGGGTTTTTCTTTCTTTCTTTCTTTTTTATTATTGGTTCATTGTAATCATACATCTTTGTTAGGTACAAGCTGGTAAAGGCATACATGCATATATCTCTCATTTAACCCTTTCCCAATTCCCGGCCCACTCCCTCACCTTTTCTCCTTCTCAAGTTCAGTTTAGTAATTGACTTTCATATGTTTGTGAAAGTACATCATGTGCATTAGGGTGTCCCCCCTCCCCATCACCTTCAGGTAAGTCACCTTCTTTGCTCATCTAAGGTTTCTCCTTCTTCGTCTAGAGTCCCTCTTATGTCATACTTTCTCCCTAGCTTCTGCATATTAGGGAGAGCATACAATTTTTTTTTACTTTTTGTGACTGACTATTCTCACTTAGCATAATGTTTTCCAGTTCCATTCATTTCCCTCCAAATGATATGATTTTGTTCTTCTTTATGGCTGAGTAAAATTCCATTGTGTACATATCCCATAGTTTTGTAATACATTCATCTGTCGATGGACATCTTGGCTGGTTCCATAGTTTGGCAATTGTGAATTGTGTGGCTATAAACAGATATACATGCATCGGTCTGATAGTTTGGTTTCCATTCTTTTGGGTAGCTACCCAGAAGTGGTATTGCTGGATCATATAGTAGGTTCATTCCCATTTGTCTGAAGATCCTCCATACTGTTTTCCGGAGTGGTTGTACTAATCTGCAATCCCACCAACAGTGTATTAGGGGTCCCACTTCTCCACACCCTCGCCAGACAGCATTTATTGTTGTTTGTGTTTTTAATGATTGATTGCCATTCTAATTGGTATTAGGTGAAATCTCAGGGTAGTTTTGATTTTCATCTCTCTGATTGCTAATGATGTTGAGCACTTCCTTATACATTTATTGGCCATTTGTATTTCTTCTTTTGTGAATTGTCTATTTAGATCATTTGCCCATATTTTGATTGGGTTTTTTCTTAGCTGTGAGTTTCTTGAGTTCTTTGTATATTCTAGATATTACTCCTCTATTGGAGAAGTAGCTGGCAAAATTTTTCTCCCATTCTAAGGGCTCTTTGTTGAGGTTCTTGATAGTTTCTTTTGCTGCGCAGAAGTTCTTGGGTTTAATGCAATCCCATGTATGGACCAGATGGTTTTTCAAGTGAATTTTATAAAACCTTTATAGAAGAGCTAACTCCAATACTCCTCAATCTGTTCCATGAAATAGAAAGAAACAGGACTCTTCCAAACACTTTCTATGAAGCCAACATCACATTAATACTAAAGCTGAATAAAGACAGCTCAAGGAAAAAAAAAACTATAGGCCTATATCACTGATGAACTTAGATGGAAAACTGCTAAACAAAATATTAGCAATGCACATTCAAAACCACATCTGGAAAATTATACACCATGACCAAGTTGGGTTCATCCCAGGGATGCAAGACTGGTTCAACATATGAAAAACAATCCATATAATTCACCATATAAACAGAATCAAAGACAAAAATCACATGATCATTTTAATAGATGCTGAAAAATCATTTGATAAAATCCAACACCCTTTTGTGCTGAGAGCACTGCAGAGAATCAGAATAGAAGGAACATACCTCAACATCATAAAGGCAATATACAGTAGGTCTATAGCCAATATCATATTAAATGGGGAAAACTGCAAAGGTTCCCACTAAAAACAGGAACAAGACATGGATGTCCATTATCACCACTTCTGTTCAATATAGTACTTGAGATTCTAGCCAGAGCAATAAGGTAAGAGAGGGAAATCAAAGGTGTAAAAATAGGGAAAGAAGAACTAAAACTATCCCTTTTTGCAGATGACATGATACTATATATACTTAGAAGACCCAATAAAGTCAACCCAAAAGCTTATACAACTGATCAACAAATTCAGCAAAGTATCTGGATACAAAATTAATTTTAAAAAATCAGAAGCTTTCCTGTATGCCAAACATAACTCTGCTGAAAAAGAAATCCAGAAAACAATTCTACTCATGATAGTACCCCCCAAAATAAAATACTTAGGGATAAACCTAACCAAGGAGGTAAAAGACCTCTATAAGGAAAACTACAAAAAGTTGAAAAAAGAAATCGAAGAAGACCTTAGAAGATGGAAAGATCTCTCATGCTCTTGGATAGGCAAAATAAATATCATCAAAATGGCCATCCTCCCAAAAGTGACTTATAGATTCAATGTGATACCCATGAAATTACCAAATTCACTCCTCACAGACATAGAAAAATCAGTCCTTAAATTCATTTGGAACAACAAAAAGCCCAGAATAGCCAAAGTAGTTCTTAGCAACAAGAACCATGCAGGAGGCACCACAAAACCTGACTTCAAACTATACTACAAAGCCACAGTGATTAAAAAAAAAAAAAAAAACAGCATGGCATTGGCAAAATAAAAACAAAAAACAAACAAACAAAAAAAACATAGACCAATGGAGCAGAATAGAAGACTCAGAAACAAATCCACACACTTGCAGTCAATTGATTTTTGACAAAGGAACCAAAAAACTTACACTGGAAAAAAGACAGCCTCTTCAACAATTGGTGTTGAACCATATGTTTCAACATATGGTTAACCATATGTAGAAAAATGGAAATAAACCCCACTTTCTCACCCTGCACAAGAGTCAATTCAAGATGGATCAAAGACCTGGAAGTCAGGCCAGTGACCTTGCAGGTACTTGAAGAGGGCATAGGCCCAACACTTCAACACATAAACACATGTAAAATCTGTCTCAACAAGACCCCAAAGGTACAAGCAACTCAAAGGAAGATCAATACCTGGGTTTTACTTTGTGGGAAGTTTTTTTTTTATTACTGATTCAATCCCTTTGTTAGTACAGGTGTATTCAAATTTGTATTTCTTCATGATTCAGTCTTGGTAGGTAGTATGTTTCTAGAAATGTATCCATTCTGAGGTATCTAATTTGTTGTCATAATTATTTATAGTAATCTCTTTATATCCTTTTTAAATTTTTGTAGCATCAGTGATAAGTGTCTTCTCTTTCCTTTCTGATTTTTATTGTGTTTGTGTCTACTTTTTGTTCAGTTTGTCAACTTCATTCATCTTTTAAAAATAACAATTCTTAGTCTCATTTATTTTTTATTGTTTTTATTTTCTCTATTTCATTTATATCTGTTCTATTATTTATTATTTCCTTCCTTCTACTAACTTTGAGTTGAGTTCCTCTTTTTGTAGTTCCTTTTGGTGCAATATGTTGTTGATTTGATTTTTTTCTTTTTTTAATATGTAGGTGTTTACCCTTAGTAACTTTCCCCTTAGAACTGCTTTTGCTGTATCCCATAATTTTGGTATGTTCTACTTTTGTTTCATCTCAAGATTTTTTTCTAATTTTCTTATTTCCTTATTGATGTATTGGTTTTTCACATATTTGGGGATTTTCCAATTTTCCTTTACTAATGATTTCAAGTTTCATTCTATTGTGGTTGGAAAAGATATTTGGTATGATTTCAATCTTGCTAAATTTATTAGGACTTATTTTGTGACCTAACACATGAGCTGTCCTGCAGAATGTTCTGTGTGCACTTGAGCGGAATGTGTATTCTGCTGTTGTTGGGCAAAATATCCTGTATATGTGCTCTTAGGTCCAATTGCTCTACAGTATCATTAAAATCCAATGTTCCCTGATGTATCTTCTGTCTGGTTTACTTGTTAATTATTGAAGGTAGAGTATTAAAATATACTATTTTTGTGTTAATATTTTTTGCATCAATTCTATCAATGTTTGCTTACATATATTTGAGTACTTTGCTGCTAGGGGCATATAATTTTAATTGCTATACTTTCCTGGTGAATTGACCTTTTTATTATTGTATCATGTCTTTGTCTCTTGTGACAGTTGTCAATTAAAGTATTTTTCCAACAGAAGGATACCTATTCATGCTTTATTTTTGATAGAACTTGTTTTTAATATCTATTTCAATCCTTGCACTTTTAGCCTGTGTGTTTTTCCTTATTTATATGTAAAGTGAGTCTATGATAGAAGGGATAAAACTTAATCTTGTTATTTTTAATTCATTCATCTACTTTATATATCTCAGCTTAGGAGTTTAGTCTATTTTATATTTAAAGTAATCCCTAGTAGAAAATACTATTACCCTTTTGTTCATTGTTTTTATGTCTTGTAGTTATTTCATTCATCATTTCTTCTCCTGCTCCTTCCTGTATGTTTTTCTTTTTCAGTAATGATATTCTTTGATTCTCTTCTTATTTCCTTTTTTGCTTCCTCTATAGATATTTTCTTTGTGGTTATCATGGGTATCATATACAGTATCTTATAGCAATCTTAATTATTATTATTGTTATTATTATTATTATTATTATTATTATTATTATTATTATTGTTACTATTATTATTTTGTGTTACTAGGGATAGAACCCAGGGGCATTCTACCTCTGAGCTACCTCCCTAGCCCTATTTTTTGTTCTTTATTTTGAAACAAGGTCTCACTAAGTTGCAGAGGGCCTCACTAAGTAGCTGAGGCTGGCCATGAACCCGGGTCCTCCTGTCTCAGTCTCCCAGGTACTGAGATTACAAGCCTGCGCCACCACGCCCGACTTTAGCAATCTCTTTTAAAATTACAAGAAAGTCCAACTTTAGTGGCATACAAACCTTCACTTCTTTATATCTCCTCTATTATTTGCACACTGTATGTTATGCCTTCTTATATTTTGTATCCCATTAACATAGTTTTGTAGTTTTTTGTTTTTATATTTCACATTCTATACCAGAATTAAAAGTGATTTATGTGCCATAATTAGAGTACTACAAGATTCTATATTTATCTATATGTTTACCTTTATCAAAGAGCTTTATATTTTTAAGCTTTCATTTGCTGTCAGTCATCCTTTTGTGTCAACTTATTTTGTAATAAGATTAGTGGTAATGAACTCAATCAGCTCGTCTTTATCTGGGAAGGTCTATTCTTCCTTGTTTTATGAAGGACAGTTTTACCAGATATGGTATTTTTAGTTGACAGTTTCTTTCTTTTAATACTTTGAATTTATCATCCCACTCCTTCTGGCCTCTACTATCTCTGCTAAGAAATCTGTTTAATCAACCAAGCATGGTGGCACATGCTTGTAATTGCAATACTTGGGAGGCTGAGACAGGAGGATCACAGGTTTGCAGCCAGCCTCAGCTACTTAGTGAGGCCCTCTGCAACTTAGTGAGACTCTGTTATAAAAAATAGAGCTGAGAGTGTAGCTCAGAGGAAGAAATCTCCTGAGTTCAATCCCTAGTACTGCAAAACAAAACAAAACAAAAAAAAAGAAAGAAAAGAAAAGAAATCTGCTTAATCTGCTAGGAACTCCCTTGCACAGGAACTCCCTTGTTATGTCAATGTTTGACAGCTTGATTTTAATGTATTTCTATCTGTACCTGTTTAGATTTGTTCTGGTTGTAGTCCTTTGAGTTTCTTAAATTTAAATTTACTTTTCCTTCCTCAGATTTGGGAAGTTTAAACCATTGTTTCTTTAAATGACCTCTCTGCCCCTTTTCTCTCTTTTCTCCTTTTAATATTTTCATGAGTATATTTGTCTGCTTAACAGTGTTCCATAAGTTCTTTAGACTTTCTTACTTCCTTTTTCTTTTTGTTTCTCTGTCTTGATAATTCCAAATGACCTGTCTTCAAGTTCATTGGTTCTTCTGCTATTGAACTCCTTTAGTGAAACTTTTAGTTCAGTTATTATATTTTTAAGTTCTAGATTATTTTATTGGTTGCTGTTTCTTTCTAGGTATTCTCAATTAGTTCATGCATAGTTTTCTGATTTCATTTTGTTTATCATCTGCTTTCTCTTGTAGTGCATTGATCGAGCTTCTTTGCTATGATTATTTTCAGTTCTTTTGGGGTAGCTCATTGATCTCCGTTTCATTAAGATCAGTTCTGATAGATTTCTTTTACTCCTTTTATTGGGCCATGTTTTATTGTTTCTTTATATGCCTCTTTCTTTCTCTTCCTTCCTCCCTCTCTCCCTCCCTCCCTCCCTCTCTCTTTTATTTATTCGGCAGGATTTTCACATTTGAAAAAAAAAAGAAAAAAAAAAAGCCACCTCTCCTGCTCTTTTCAGGCTGGCTTAGTACAGGGAAAGTTTTCTTTGGGTTTGTGCATGTAATTTCTCAGTTTGGAAGGTTTACATTTCTTTTCTAGAGGTTTGTAATATCTTACTATTTCTGGTATCTGTTCAGATATTTCAAGTTCTCTGACACTGCTTCAAACTGAAGGATTCTATTTTGTTCTCAGCAGCTCCCAAGCATCAAAAGTGTGCTGGTTCCACTTACTTGGTGTTCTAAGTTAAACAAGACAGACACTAGTTCCTGGTGGTGAATCTGTGAATTATGTGTTTACTCCCAATCACACTGAGCTATGATGGCTTGGGGAAGATCTATAAAGAATGAAATAAATGACTTTTACTGCTCATTTCAATATTATTATTTTGTCTTTGAGCTTGTCTAGTTTTCTACAACTTCTTACCCCCTTTTCAGTTCTCATAAGGACTTTTTGGAAAATATACTGTTGTTTAGTAAGTATTTCTGTGGAAATCAAAAATCTGAGATTTCCTATTCTCCCCTTTTCTGACTTTTCTCCATAGTTCTTCTTTCTCCTCCTCCTTCCAACTTCATCTCCTTCTTTTTTTCTCCTCTCCCCCCCCCCTCCTCCTCCTCCTCCTCCTCCTCCTCCTCCTCCTCCTCTTCCTCCTTCTCCTTTCATTTCTTTTCTTTTTTTTTCTTTTTTTCTTTCTTTCTTTTTTTTTTTGTGTGTGTGTGGAGGGGGTGGTACTAGGAATTAAATCCAGGGACATTCTACCTCCATGATATACCTCCAGCCCCACCTCTCTTAAAAAACAAAAAACAAAAAACAGGGTCTCACTAAGTTGCTAAAGCTGGCCTCGAGCCTGTGATCCTCCTGTCTTGGCTTTAGACTCCTTCTTAAATGATGCAATATGTTTAAAGTTTCAATGACTGGACACTTATGAGATAATAGATAATTTAGCATTATCAAAATGTTTCAAAAATCTGTTTTTCTCAAATTGGTCATCAATAAGGAAATATTTGCATTGCTTAGGTATAACAAACATAAAAACTCATGCACAGCACTATATTACCTAAATATTTACATGATTATTGATTTTTACCATCACATAGCACTAACTAATAGTTATGTAATTCTGCTTCCAAACTGACAGGTCACTGTTGCTGTGGGTCATATTAATTTTTAAATGGGATTTTTTTTGCAGGAAAAAAAAATCAAGAACACTAAAGGCTTTACTCTTTTTTATATATTATGACAGATTTAAAGTGAAATTCATAAAAGCCTAAAAATATAAAAGGTAAATTATTCTATGCAATAATTTACCCAGCTTACCTCATGGGAATTGAAGGTGCAATGGTCTCTTCCATAGCTTATCATTCTTACCTTGATGTCCAATGAGCAGTGATTGTAAGTCTTATACATATAACAGAGCAGAACATTCATTTAAAATGTGCATTTTAGGCAAGGACCTAGATTCAAGGCTCTTTAATTATTTCCTCTTTTTTCCAGGACAGTTAGAAATTTAAACTTCGACAAAATAAAATAAACACGTAACATATGCAGCTTTTTTGCAGACTTTTGCATCTAGTTTGAAGTATTTTCATTGAATGAAATTTTTTTGTGCTACAATTCCATTTGATATTGTCAACATTTTATTTGCAAATAAAACAGGATTGATTCTTTTACGAGAGAGGCCATGTACAATTCCTCTTTGCAATTCTGTACTCATCTTTGTTCTTTTACATGCAACCAATCTCCATGTTTTCTTTTGTAATTGGGCATGTAATAACCATCAGCAAGATTGTACATCTTGCCTGCATAGCTGTTTCTCTTCTTACTGCCATTCTTAAGGATAAATGACAAGCCAGTTGAAATAAAATTTCCTGTGTTTAAAAGTAAAGTGTATCAGGGAGCACAAAACTCTGATGGAGCACTGCAGATAAAGCATGCTGCCCTACTGTAGGCATATTCCTATCTGTAACACTCTTTATTAACAGCATGTCTCTTGAAATGCCATGAAACAAGCACCGGTTATAATCCAGTTTGAAAGAGTTCTCAACATGTGTGGTAACTTGATTCTGCCTTGACAATCTGTTTGTTTGTTGTTAAGTGACTTCATAATTGGCTTGGAAAAAATAACCATTTGAAAACCCTGATAAATGATTTCTAACCTTTGTCACAGATGATGTTAAACATAATGTTTCTAAAGAGAATACAGTATTCAATTTGGGTTTTCCTGTTCTTTCTCAATAATGAATTCTGTTTTGTGCATTTTTTCACTGAGTTCTCACCAAAGGGTCAGTTTTGGAGGCAGTATCCTGTTCTTGTTTCCTTTAATACTTACAGTGATTGTTGCATTTTTCCTTTGAGCATTAAGCATTGAAATGACTTTATGAGGAAATCTTGTCTGATCCAAGGCCTTTTATTTATTTATTTATTTTTCTTTTCAGTGACTTTCTCTTAATATCCAGAAAAATATATCAATTTAAGTTGGTTTAGGCATCATTCTTACTATAACCCCTAGGACAATGGGTTTTTAGTTGTGTTCCTAGAGTATGTGTAGCAGGTTTCAATGAGAAGTCTCAACAGAGATCCTGAATAGGTGGTAATTTTTTTTAATAGTACAGATCCCACTATCAGGTGTGATATTATAGTATTGAGTTATTTTTAAAAACAATTGCCATTAGTTTAGAGTGGCCCTGTAGACAAAGACCAGCAGCTTTCTAATTTTTCAGCCTAGAAAACTTTATTGTTCTTTCTTTCTCTGTCTCATTTTCTACCTAACTTATTCCCTTAGTCACTAAGCACTTACTATTTACAAAGGAATAAACTTTTGATACCAAGTAACATGCTTTTTTTCTGTGTAGTGTGTGTGTGTGTGTGTGTGTGTGTGTGTGTGTGTGTGTGTGTGTTGGTTCTGGGAATTGAATCCAGAGGTGTTTTACCTTTAAGCTACACTCCCAGATCTTTTTTATTTTTTTATTTTGAAACAGAATCTCATTAGGTTGCTGAGCTCTCAAGTCTTGATAAGTTGTTGAGGCTATCCTCAAACCTGTGATCCTCTTGTGTCAGCCTCTCAAGTACTGGGATTACAGACATGCACCACCATGCCTGCCCACATGCTTTAATCTTAAAAAATTATGTTGAACAAAAGATGCCAGATACTATAGATTGTAAGCATAGGAGAATTGTGTGTGTGTGTGTGTGTGTGTGTATGTGTATGCATAGTACTGGGAATTGAACCCAGGGGCATTCTGCCTCTGAGCTACACCCCCAGCCCTATTTTACTTTTTATTTTGAAACAGGGTCTCACTAAGTTATGTAGGGTCTCAGTTCATTGCTGAGCCTGGTTGAGAACCTGAGATCCTCCTGTCTCAGCCTCCCAAATACTAGGATTACAGGCATGCACCACCATGCTCAGTTTAGGAGAAAAATTTTAAACTTATTATTTTAATTTTACAAATTGATGGTATAGAGTACAATAATGTGGAAGATAAATACAGTGTTTAAAGATCAAATCAGGGTAGTCAACTTCTCTAAGCTTTTTAAAACTTTTGATTAACAATACATATACATATTTAAGTGTGATATTTCAATAGATGTATACAATTTATAATGATCAAATCAGGGTAATTAGCATACCCATCTCCTTATCAATAACAAGTATATGGATTTCAAAGGTAAAATTAATATACAGTTATAAGAATTAAATAAGTAATGAATATATAGAAAACCTTCTCTGCTACTGTGGAATTTAGTCCAAGTTAATCAAGGAGATGAGATCAGCCTTCAAATGTATTCAGCCCAAGTCTATGGATGACTAATAAATAGCACAATCTAAGTCATAAAAATGTTAGTAACAAAAAAAGAGAAGTTTGTCTTCTCTATCAATGACAGAACTAGAGACAGGCCATAGCTGGGTTTTATTCAACCCATCTGGCTGTATTTGTTTCCTAAATTAATTATTTTCCAACATTTAGGAATTGAGATAATTCACATGAAACAAAACATGAATTTCCAAGCTTCTCTTGGAAAGCCCCAAATCTCAAGCAGCCTGAAGCCTGTGTCACCGCTGGGAGTGGTGAGCTGAGGGTCCTGGGCGTGTCAGGTGTTCTCTCCTCCACTCCTCTGACCTCTTCAATTGTCCAGGCTTCTTGCTTTACTCAAAGCCATCTGAGTGGCTTTACTCAAAGCTCATCTCTGACCCCAGGGAAGCTCCTGTTTCCTTTCCAAATGAGTTTCTTTCACTTTTCTGCTTGTGCCATATTACTGCCATCTCAGACAAGTCTGCTTCTGCTGTGCAGTCAGCAGCCAGGAAGAGTCCTGGAGAGTTATCTCCTGCCAGTACAGCGTGCACACCATTGCCAGATGACAATAAGAGGAGAGGCAGAGGTCATTGCAAGATCAGGAGTCCAAAGTAGATGCCACAAGATATGTACCTAAGATCAAAATGCAAAGGCCAATAAAGAACTGTCAGAAAGTTTCTCAAAAGGGTGAGTAAAAAACAGGAAGCCAGGAAAACAAAGATGAATTAAAATAAACAGAAGTGTCCAGTAAGCATGAGAAAAGATGCTCAGTATCATCAAACATCAAGAAAATTAAAATTAAAACCACAGCGAGGTGTGTTACATGTCCACTGAGATGAGCAAAAGTGAAAAGAACGACAAGGCCAGCCAACTGAGAGCAACTGGGATTCTCATACGCCACAAACAAGAATGCCAAATGGGACAGCCACTTTGAAGAATAGTTTGGCAGTTTCCTATAAAGTCAATACACACTTACCCTAGGTGTTCACCCATGAGGAATGAAAACATAAACCCTGTAAATACTTGGGCATGAATGTTCATAATAGCCCCAAATGGGAAACAATCCAAATGTGCATCTATAAGGGAACAGAAAAAAATAAAATTGTGATATGCCCATTCAACAGAGCACCACTCCAGAATAAATGTGGAATGAACTTTTGTTGCATGCTTCTCCAAAAATCATGCTGAGCAGAAACAAAACGAAAACAAGGCCAGAACTTTATGACTCTTAAGTGTATGAAATTTTAGAGGCAAAACTAGAGTTTGAGAAAGCAGATCAGTGAGTGCCTGCAGACAAAGTGAGAGAAAACAGACAAAAGGACCTAAGGGAAATTTGGGGGGTGTGGAAAATTTTCTAGGCATTGATCATGATTACATAGGTATAGCCGTCAAACACCTAGAACTCTATATCTAAAATGTGTGCACATTATTGCATGTAAATTTTAGCTTAGTGAAATTGACTAAAAATAAGCATGATGAAATACAAGGCAAGCAGCCCTAAGAGAGAAACAAACAGATAATCAGGACAGGAGGCAAAGCAGGGATGAGCAGCAAAGGGCATAAGATATTACACAAACATCCAAGTACCAAGCTGGGGCCACTGGGTCTTTGGGGAAACTTCTAGCTGCTGGAAAAACTGTCTTTGCTCCGTGCTGCCCAGGTAGGCAGCTGCAGTACCCAGCTTGCCTTACAGGCATGTGGCATCTTCTCTCTGTATACGAACCCCTTGCTCAAGGACGTTGCATTTTCTCTTCCCTGCTTCACATCCTATAAAGCCCATCTATGATATTTTTTAAACATGGTTTTATTGGAACACAGCCACACTCATTGCTTACAGTGTCTATGACAGCTTTTATGACACAGTGGCTGAGCTGAGTATTTGCAACAGAGATTGCACAGTCCACAAAACCTAAGTATTTTTCTGGCCCTTTACAGAAAAGACATTTGATAATTCTTGACATAAAGGCACACTTGCCCCCCTGATGTCAGAGTCTCCTGTAATCTTGCCTACTTCTCCTTCCTTCTTGTCTAGCCCTGTTCTCCATGCCTGCATCACAAGCTCCCAGGTCTAATCATGCCAATCTCTTCCCTGCCATTCCCAGGCACCATGAATTCTTTCATGCTGGTGAATGGTTTGTTCCTTGTAACTTGAAATGACTTCCTTCTCTACTGTCTTTCCAATTCCCGTACCTAACTCAATTTGTTTCTTTCTTGGAGTTATCTTTTAACCACTTCTGTCCCATCTTAATCATCTTTTAATGCACTGAGGTCATATAATGAAGTCCTTAGTTACTCTCTAGTTGGGCTGCTTTTGTTGAGAACTAGGGTTGGAGCTGGTTAAGGGATTATTTCTTATATTTATACTCTGGTAAACTCCTTTCCCGCACCTACCTATATTCAAGACACTTATGTATTCATTGCCTGGTTTATTGTCAGCTTCCTCCCGCTAGTTAATAACCACCACGTGGACAGAGGTCTTTTCTGTCCTATTTGCCACTGTGTCCCCAGTACTTAACATGGCATCTGGCCTATGGAAACACTTAATGAGTAACTGTTGAATTATTGGATAAATGAAAATATAGTGAGCAAAAAATACTGAAGTATTTTCTTTTTTCTTTTCCTAAAGAAATTTTCTTTTCCTAAAGATGCTCTTCTTTACCTAATTTTTACAGGCACTTTGATCATGACCATACAAGCTTTTGCTTCAGACTCAATTCAGGACAGTGTTAAATATTCAATTTTTAGTGGAAATGAAGATGGAATTTTTTCTCTGGACTCCAGCTCAGGTAATCTTTCTCTGCCTTATAATTATTTTTTGTTCCATTTAATGTTACTAGTAATATATGCTTCTGGAAAATCTAAAAGGTAGACATTGAAAAAGGTAATAATTTATAAGGTAAACAGAATTTTTTTAGTAGCCCATGAGAAATGAAAGGAAATTTAGAACTACTTATGTATTTGTTTTGTTTATGCACATTCACTGATAATTCTACCCTTAACATTTCCAAATTAGGCAGTATCTATCCTGCCCTTTGATTTTTTTTTTTTTTTTACTGCTGATCTATACCCTCAGTCCTATATTATTTTTTTTTTGAAACATGGTCTTACTAAGTTGCTGAGGACCTTGCTCAGTTTTTGAGATTGGCCTTGAATCCACAATCCTCCTGACTCAACTTTCCAAAGTACTGGGATTACGGGCGTGTGCCACCATGCCAGGCATACCCCTTGAATTTTTGAAGATGAATTGGTTTCTACTTATAACTGACAGATCTGTTTGGGAAAATTGGAGATATAGGAGGGAGATCATTGATACCGAATTTGCATGGAAAATAAGCACACATGTCTAGCCGTAGGGAATTTTCATCAGAGATTCTTCTAATTCGCCACTGAATGTCAACAATGCAACAAAAAAAGGACAGCTGGAAAAGTTTCTATGTGGTGGTAAAGAAATTACTTCCAAATACAGCATGTATTAAATTTAGGTTTAATGGGACCATTATTGTGTTTTAAATGAATACCAATTGATTATTTGAAACATACTTTTTTTTGCTAACAGCTATGTGTAGTAGATATATATCTATTGTCTCATTGTCAAGCCTCAAGAAGAATGTTTTTAATAATTTCGATATTACCATACATCTGCCCTATTTAATCTGTAGTACATGCACTTGGCAAAGTTTGAGAGAGGGTAATTTCTTAGGTAACTGCGTTCTCATCTGGGTGGTGCTATGACTTTTTGGTCCCCTTGGCCTTTGATTAGTAACCTTTCTGCAGCAGTCGGCTACAAACCTTCATCCCTTCACCCCATAGTGAGTTCAAGGATAATGCAGGAAACCTACTGGCTAAAGATGATTTGCAAACTTCCCAACACCTTAAGTTTCTTTGACTTGGGGTCCAGTTGTTGGAGGGCTCTGGAGAGAGAGCTGAGATTAAGATGTGTAGGAAAGAGAATAGCAGTGTCCATGTTTCCCCAGACTCTCCAAATCCTTTTGTCCTGTCCCTCCAGATGTGGCTCAGGCATGGCCTTTCCCCTAGATTACCTTTTTAAAATGTAGATAAACCCAGGGTGGTGGCACACTTGGGAGGCTGAGACTGGAGGATGGCAGGTTCAAGGCCTCAGCAATTTAGCAAGAAGACTCTGTTTCAAAATAAAATCTAAAAAGGAATAGGGGTGTAGCTGGAGATAGAAAGCCTCTGGGTTCAATCCCCAGTACTAAAAACAACAACAAAAATGCAGGTAAAATCTACCTAGGATCAGAACAAAGAGGATAGGATAGAAAAATAGAAACCTGTTTTTTGAATAATTATCTATGTTGAAATTTATTTTAAAAATTTTTGAAGTATCTATAAGATGGTACATTAAAAGTATAAAACTGTTTAATGGACAATGGAAATATAAAAGAACTTTAGGAAGCCACACTGTTTGTATCTCTTTCCTTTCTGTCTCTTCTTCCTTTCTCTCTCCTTTATTTATGTATGTATGTATGTATGTATGTATGTATGTATGTGTGTGTGTGTGGTACTGGGGACTGAACTGCAGGACATTCTACTCCTGAGCTACACCCCTAGACCTTTTTAGTTTTTTTTTTGTTTTTTTTTTTTAAACAGGGGTCCCTAAGTTACTAAGGCTGACTATAAACCTGTGATCCTCCAGTCTCACCTTACAAAGTACTGGGATTACAGTCATGTGCCACCAGGCCCAGCTAAGACTTGCAATTCTTTATCTCCATTTGGAGATAAATTCCTTTTTTAATTTTTAATTTACATGTTTTTGTTGACCACAGTTTCAGTTCTTTCAAATTAGGCACAGTTATAATTTTTAAATAGATTTAGCTGCTAATGTCTTTGCAAACTCTTCATTCTTACATCTCAAACTTTCCTCTTGTATCATTTTCCTCTTCCCTGGAATATCTCCTTTAGTGATTTCAGATTGGGTTGTCTGAACATTGACAAATTATCATTAAACTTGTGTCTAAAGGCACCAAACACAGGTTTTCTGCATGTGTGTATTATGAACTGAAGACCAGTTAAAATACAAAACTGGTAAGTATGATAAATTAGTAAAATTGATGTCTAAAGTTATAGCCACTTTTCTTAAGGGCAAAAATGTGAGGAATCTCCGTCCCATAGTTACAAATCAAAGGTTGACTATTGTATTTAAACTTCATACCACTTTGGATTAAAAACATATACTACTATCTAAACTAACAGGGATTTTAGAATTTGACTGTGACTGTATATGTGAATAACAGATGGAAGTATTCAGTCCATTATTTGGTAGATTGACATAAAACAAAAATGATCAAACTTTCAGTGCTTCAAAGGCATGGTTGTAGCAGAAGAGAGTTTAAAAAGCTATTGGATAATATAAATATCTACCACATTCTACTTTGGGTTTGTGCAGATGCGTGCACACAGTATATAATGGACTGATGTAACCTGATTATGTTATCAAGCTTGTAGCATTTGAAGAATCTTAATCTCATTTTGATGTGTATTTTATAACATGGACAAAAGCTGTAGCTGTGTATGTATTAGAAGGAAAATATCACCACTGTTTTGTTCTCAAGGTAATATACCACTGGTGCATAACATACAAGCAGGAACATGAAGGCAATATTCATGAGGGTTCTCACTCTAAGGAAAATGTGGATTTCTGCCCATACTATTAGCGGAGCCCAGTAGTACTTTCATCTCCCTAATGACTACGTTTTTGATGTCCCTGAGGAAAACACACGTGTATGATCGAAGGCAGAATGTGGAATCAGTAGGTGTGCCAGCCTTGAGTCATCTCACAGCCTGGCGATTGTCCTTTCCACTTGCATAACTTTCACAGCATGTGCCAGTTATTACGCCAAAAATGAAAACCAAACAAGGAAAGCATTAGAACTGTAGATCCATTCCAAGTGCAAAATTCCAATTATCAAAGCCTAAACACAAGCCTTTTATTAAAAGCTTCACTTTGATCTGCACCATAATTGGCACACTTTCTACCAAATGACACTGGCAATTTAGTGTTGCATTTCTATTTGATTTTTCTTTACAAACAGTAACATGATAGCATGATAGCATGATGCTCCTGCAACTAGAGACAGAGATCCAGGTCAGAGCTTTGGACTCACCTCAGACTCATGCTCCTCCACCATTTGGGGGTGCAGGAACCAGCCCTTGTGCCACAGATGTTTCTGAAGACCGACTCCTTTCATTGCCAGCCCACAAAATTTATCTTAATGATTGCACAGTTGCCAAAAGTTAGAGCTACCCTGTATTCTCTCTGTCAGGGATATTGGTCACCACAGATTGTGGCTTGTAGAAGTCATCTGATCCTAGTACTAAGTCGATTCTGCAACCTGATGTCAAAAGATGATCGTGAGTTTATGGTATTTTAAATGTGGTAATATAGTAAGTTCCTAATATAGTATATAAATATTTAATTTTTCAGAAAAACAGAATATAAGCTATAAAGTCTCCCCCCACACACTCAATGCCAAAGGTAAAATATTTGCAGGGAAATGGATGCAACTGGAAAACATTATGTTAAGTGAGATTAGCCAGTCACAAAGAGTAAAGAAGCATATGTTCTCCCTAATATGTGGATGCTAGGGAGAAGATGGGGCATAAGAGGGTCTCCAGATGGAAAAGTAGAGACCCTCGATAAGCAAAGAAGTTGATTTAACCGAAGGGGATGGACCGGGGGTGGGGGGACACCCTAATGTATATCAAGGTTACTCATTAAACTGAACTCGAGAGGGAAGGAGGGCGAGGGAGCAGGGTGGGAATTTGGGGAAGGGGTCAAATGAGAAATGTGGGCACATATGTCGTTATCAATTTGTACCTAACAAAGATGTATGCTTACAATGCACGAATAATAATAAAAAAGATATTAGAATAGGATCTGATTCCTAGCAGAATCTTAGGTAACTACCAGATGACCTGAAGAATTTTTTGGACTGGATTTGTTACCTGGAGAAATTGGTTCAAATAGTGGAATAACCATGGATTCCAGGACATATTTCCAGAAGGTTCTTTTACTAGAATATTAAACTTTTCAAATTCCATACATATTAAACCAGTGCTTTCTAAATTCAGAATTCATACAGACATCAAATTGAATCTAATGATGTAGGGACAGAGAGATATGGGGGACACTTCATGGATTCTACACCCACACATGCCTGTGCAGTCATTATTCATACTTTCATTTCATGGAAAAGAACCTGAATAATTTACTCCAGAGAGTCACAGAAATTGGTAGGTAGTGGGGCCAGGTGGCTCGTCTGAATTAAGCAGCTGGCACTGAGGCCGACTCTTGGCTTCAGTGGTCTCCACTCCAAATCAGTGCTCATTCAGTAAATCTCTGATGGAGCTGCAGGCAGTGAAAACCAAGTAAATAACAATAATATTACGCTGAATCCAAATTTTTTTTTTCTACAGGGCAAGAAAAGGGAGTGGAAATTAGAAATGGCAATTATATCAAAGGAATTTCTCAAATTTCAGGAGAAACTTGAGCAGGGAATCACCACCAAAAATCTGCTGCCCTAGCCTGGTTCTAGTTTTTCTTTATTTAGTTTTATGTTTTGATATTGTGGATTAAATCCAGGGGCATTCTCCCTCCAAGCTACACCCCAGCCCTTTTTAGATTTTTATTTTGAAGGAGGGTCTTGCTAAGGTGCTTGGGGCCTCACTAAGTTGCTATGGCAGGTGGTCCTCGAGCCTGTGACCCTCCCTGTCTCAGCCTCCCAAGTACTGGGATTACAGGCATGTGCCATCATACCTAGCTAGGTTCTGGTTTTTATATGATGGTGCAAACATATGTTGAATACCTTTTATAGGCTACACCCTGAGCTAGGCATTGAGGATGTGAAAGAACGTAAAAGACAGGTGACTGTCCCCACCTTGTAGAGCTTATAAACCAAGAGGAGCTGTAGAACTGAAACAGATAAACAGTGATGATGAGGCTCCTTGGAAATGCAGGTACCTTGTGAGAGTCGGCTGGGGGCTGACGTTGTGATGATTCTGGTCAGGAAAGATCCCTGAAGAAGGCTCGGTGTGGGGGCCTTCCGGGTAGATAGAGTTAGACGAGACGCATGTGCAGTGACTCTGAGTCAAGAATTCAGGGACCGCCAGACAGATGCCTGCTCTGACCAAAGCAGGGAGGGCAAAGTGGAGAATGGCCCAGGTGAGATTTGGGAGGTGGCCGAGGCTGGAGCAAGTAGGCCCTGGCAGGTTAAAGATGCTGAACTTTATAGTAGAAGCCATTGGAGGACTTTCTTCAGGGCAATGGCAATGCTCATTTTTATTTAGTCCAAAATGGAAACTGGACTGGGGGAGATCAGTTAAGTGGCTAACGCAGGGGGCAAGGAGGGAAATGGGGATGGCTTGGAAGAGGGCAGAGGCAGTGGAAGCAAAGGGGCTTCCAGAGATGTTTGGAAGGTGCCCTGTGCAGACACAACGATGGGCTAAGTATAGACAAGGATGATTTAAGAGAGACCCCCAAGATTTCAGATATTTTATAGTTTCTTTCCCTCTGCATGTTTAAACCCTGCAAATATCTGTAACTTCCCAACTGTTTCCACACAGGCGAGCATATGAGTCAATAGTGATTGGGACTTTTTCAAATAAATAATTTTTTCTCTCTCTGTCTCTCTCTCTCTCTCTGAATCAAAATAGGACAACTCACTGTGAAAGAACCCAAATTCCTTGATTTTGAAGTCAGAAATGAAGTACAACTCATCATTGTAGCTGAAAGTAGTGATCATAGAGCTTACAGCAAGATAATCATCTTGATACAGGATGTGAATGATAATTTTCCATGCTTTGAACAAAGTGTTTACCAAGCATCAGTGTCTGAAGGCCAGCTCTACCATGCTCAAGTTGTTCAGGTAACAGAAGCGTGTGTGTGTGTGTGTGTGTGTGTGTGTGTGTGTGTGTGTATGAGAATCAGTGTGTGTGTGTGTGTGTATGAGAATCATTATCAATGTACATCCAAGTATCTGCAGCCTATGTCCAACACATAAATTAAAATTTAAGTGTCTCCAGGGCATGTGGTTAGACGAAACCTAATATTGAATGAAATCTGAAATTTCTACATTCATGGGAACTAAGGAGACACTGCAGGAACACAAAATATGACTAGTCTTATATATGGCAGAGTTTAGTGGGAAAGTTGGAAATGCATGTATAAGATTAAGTCCTGGGTATTCTACTTGGGCCTCTCAGAGTCCCCTGAGAGCTCTGGTGGCAGTAGAAAGGACAAATTGAAATGGTGGGAATTAGAAGCAAACCCCATTAGGAAATGACAAGGGATATGAGCTAAGTCTGAAGGTCACAGAGAATGTATATTTGTTTTAATTAATAAATATGAAACTTTATTCTCAAACAAGATCTTGAATCAACTAGTATAATTGGTTTGGTAACTGAAATTCAATACAGAATAGCCAGACATGGTGGCAAACTTGTAATTCCAGTACTTGGAAGGCTGAAACAGGAGGATTGCAAGTTCACAACAAGCCTCAGCAACTTAGCAAGGCCCTCTGCTACTTAGTGAGACCCTATTTCAAAGTAAAAAATGGAGCTGGGGATGTAGCTCGGAGGTAGAATGTCCCTGGGTTCAATCCCCAGTAACACACACACACACACACACACACACACACACACACACACACACACAAACATTATAAAAAAAAAGAAATTCAATGTAGACTAAACAATATTCTTCATGGAGAATGATGCAAAACTTTTGTTCCAGCCTCAGCACTACTTTGGTCAGAATCTAAATATGTTAGAACTAAATCTAAGCTTTGTTTCTTTTTAAAAGATCCCTTTAAATTAAAACTTTAATACAATATTAAAAATCCACACATGGCCTACTAGAAGAGATAGCTTAAACAGGGAAAAAGAGCAAATGACGTTATTCACTATATGAAGATTTTCTACAATGTATATTTCCTTTCCTGATGCCAGCATGAATCCAAAAATTACTGGAAATATTCTATTCAAGCATATTAGAAATTTTTCCAACAATTTTGCCTATTGCATGAAATTATAGCTCAACAACATGTGAAATTTATTTGGAAATCCTCTGGATGAGTGTGCAGAGAATTCCATCCCCCATCCTTCACCCACATAATTATAAAGTTAAATGTAATCTCCAGCCATTTGTTGATGTCTTTTGAAAGATTTTAAAAATTTCTTTGTATATTTTTATGGTGCATTGTAATTATACATCACAATGAGATTCAGTGTGATCCAAACACATGCAGAGCACCCGGTATCTTTCCCTCTGCATCCCACTTGCTCCCTTTCCTCCCTTCCTGGACCTGGTAGGGAGATCTATATAGAAGAACAAAATTAGACCCTTATCTCTCACAATGCACAAAAGCCAGTTCAAGATGAATGATTGTTTTTAAGTGCATTTAACCATCTGTGATTCTTTTGTAATGCATTTCTCTGAGAAGCAAGCTTCTCCCACATTTCAGAATAAGTCTTATCTGATGGAAGAGCTGGTTCCTCCTAGGTTTTTGCTACTGACCTGGACAGTGGGTCGAATAGTCTCCTTGAGTATTCCATCCTCTCTGGCAACCAAGAAGAAACCTTCCAGATTGACTCGCTGAGTGGTGTGATAACAACAAATGCGATTCTGGATTATGAATTCACCAAATCCTACAGGTTAGTTTGGGATTCACATCCATTTGATCAACTGTTCCTCTTGGTTTCTCACAACGTTATTTCTTTGGGTTCAACTGCTTGTTGTGCAAGCTTGGTTATAAAATGTGTTTTCTTTTGATCTGACTTATGATCATCCATTGTAACATGTAAAAATAGTCTTAGAAATTATGTGCTATTTGGAAAAAGTGATTAAACTAGTTCTAAGCTCTTACGAACTTATGATGCTGCTCAGTACTGAGAGACATTAAAAAGACAATGTTTATGAAATTCCTACTGAAATGCCCTCTGCACATGTTTATTGTTATTATTCTTAAAAACAGGAAGAATGAATGACATTTCTCTTTTTCATCCTTTATTCTTATTTTTTGTATTAGAGTACAACACTGTCATCAGGGTCTTTGGTGCATTCTATGTACTAAGAAAAATGATTGTATCAAAAGCACATGTTCAAAATTAAAAATTTTTGTCTGGTATGCCAGACTCATCTAGAACTCTATAGAGGAGAGAGTAATAGTGCCACAGATCTTCTATATATTTTAAAAAGTCAGTGCTGGCCGGGCGTGGTGGCACACGCTTGTAATCCCAGCATTTGGAAGGTTAAGACCAGAGGATCTGGGTTCTCGGCCAGCCTCAGCTGCTTAGTGAGGCCCTCCGCAACTTAGTGAGACCCTGTTTCAAAACAAAGAATAAAAAATAGGGCTAAGGGTGTAGCTCGGAGGTAGAATGCCCCTGAGTTCAATCCCCAGTACCGCAAAATAAAAGAAAAAAAAAAAAAAAAAGTCAGTGCTGTAAAAACCTAAACCTTACTTATGGAGATATTTATGGCATCTCAAACTGTAAAAGCAAAAGACTTTAAAAAAAAACTTTAAATGCCCATGAATAGCTACTGCTTAAGAAATAATGGCTCAACCCTTCCATGAAACTGGTTTTTAAAAAGAAAGGGGTATGTCTGTATTTGCTGATAAGACAGAGCTCTAGGATATGTGACTATGTGAAGGAAATAACAAGGCACACCATAGTGCTTTTACAGCATGACTGCGCAAGGAAAAGCACACTTGTATACTTGCAGTGCTTCTAGAAGTGAATGATAACCTTGTTTGTCTTTGGAGAATTGAGTGGGTAGCCCAGGTCAAAGAAAGGCTTGACTTTTTATTGCATATTTTACCATGTTTTATATTTATATCATATTTCTACATTTTCCCCCAAAGACCTTGCAATACAGTATAGTAGTTCCCCCTAATCCATGAGGGGTAAATTCAAGATCTGAGTATAGTACTGAGCCCTCTCTATATTGCTTTTTTTCCCTGTATTCTCTGCAGTGTTGCCACATAGTACCCGAGCTCATCTGACCTCCCATGCGTTATGCTCTAATGCCCCCTTTGCATCACTCCTCTTGTGTTCTAGGGTTACTGTTAAATAAAATAAAGTTTACTTGAGCACAAGCACTGTGATACTACAATAGTCCATCTCATAATCAAGAGGGCCACTAAGTGACTAACAGGAAGGTACTGTATACAGAAGGTACTGTGGATACACTTGATTGAGGGATCATTCACGGCAGGACGATATGAGGTTTCATCACAGTGCTCATGAAAGCATGCAATTTAAAACCTATGAATTATTTATTTCTAGAATTTACTATTTAATATTTTTGGACCATGGTTGGCCTTGGGGTAATTAAAACTGTATAAAGTAAAATGTTGGGGAAGGAAAGACTACTACATTTCATTTAATTATCATAACCCCCTCCCAAGGACAATAAGGTAGGAATTTTTTATTTACTGATCAGGCAACAGAGATAAATGGCTTACTCAGGGTCACAGAACTATTTAAGAATCAAACTTGGATTTGTGCCCAGATATTCTGATTCTGAGTCACACTATTTCCACCATACAAGCTACAGAGCAAACCTCTTATTTAGGGAAAAACAGATATCAAAAGACTGTGCCAATATTATCCTATGCCTAACTATTTTCATATTTTATGAAGAAAGTGTGATATATTTTTGTGGTAAAGCAATGGGAACTGATTAAAATAGAATATGTTATTAAGCAGATTGAACTAATTAACTACTGAAAACCTTCCCAACTTTAAAAGTTTGATCAAGTATACAGAGTTTGTTTGTTTAATATATTTCAGAATATTTCTCCAAACATATTTTTAAAAGTCTAAGAACCCTGTATTAACTATTAGGAATTTTTAAGTAGTGTTTTAGTATATTTAAAATTAATGGCACTTAATGCATAATTATGTAAAAATCTATTTTCACTACATTGTTTCTCTAATAACTTTGAATATGAAGCATTTTTTCCCCCTCTGCATAGATGGGTACAGGTAAATCCCAATTTGGCTGTTGTTTGAGTGATTACAAACTCAGAGATTACTGACAGTCAGCTATGTTCTGGGAACTAATCATTTTCCAGTCATAATGACTTTACTGTTACAGTGTTCTTCTTATTCAATGGAACCTAATTAACAATTAAATCTAACTTCTTTCAACTTTTTCCTATTTGCGTCAGAGTTTCTATGTTCTCAACATTCAAATTGCTCCCAGTATTTTAAAATTTCTTTCTCCAATTCCCCATAAAGAATTTAACTCAAGGTTGGGAGAAGCAAAAGCAGAGAAGTTAACCCCCCCCCACTCACAGAGCCACAGACACATACAGATACACACACACAC
Organism: Graphiurus murinus; assembly: GCA_004027655.1. Classification (NCBI taxonomy): domain Eukaryota; kingdom Metazoa; phylum Chordata; class Mammalia; order Rodentia; family Gliridae; genus Graphiurus; species Graphiurus murinus. The sequence continues at coordinate 273,577 of PVLC010000141.1, forward strand.
ACACACACACACACACACACACACACACACACACACAGTCTCCAGCATCACCAAGGCAAGGAAATATTTTAACTCCCTGCCTCTGTAGGTTCTCCCCATAACCATACCCACCCTCTGTCCATCCTGTCGCTTCTGGTTGTCTTTATTCTTGATATTTAAGGCCAGGAAAACCATAGGATGAGTATTCCCTACTCTGCTACACCTTTAGAGGATACCGTGGAAATGGTGTAGCTTGGTATGCAACTTTACTTTTGAACTATTGCTATTTTTGCCATTGAGAAAACTATTCCCAAATCTATTACTCCAATAAAAGGAGCTAATGTCAGTTATGATTCTACTAAATATAAATGCATTAAATAATTTTAGTTTTCAAATGCGTACACATTTAAGAAAACTCAGTGGATGGGTGACAAATTATAAAATATGCATTAAGTTGTGTATGTCTGATATATCTGAACTTAAAAAACTCTTTACCAATCAGGAGGCTGGGGATACAAAGACAAGTGTCTCGAGACACTTCATAATAAAGTCCCAGGAAAACCCATGGCTGACTTTAATTTTTTATTGTTATCAAAGGAATATGTATATTTTGTGAAAATAAGATCGAATAGTAGAATGGAGTATCAGTGAGTTTACATGAAAGTGAGCAACCATTGCCTCACCCCTGCCGACACTAAAGCTCTCCAGAAGCAGATACTTTTAACTGACTTCTCCATTATTATAAACAAGAATGTATTTTAATCTATCATTCTAAACATTATCTCTCAAATTCTGTATTAGTCAGCTTCTGGTCACTGCACCTTAGATAATCAACTTATAAGGAAGAAAGGTTTATTTTGGCTCATGGTTTCATTGCATGATTCATTGGCCTGTTGTTTTAGACCTGTGGTGAGGCAGCACATCATGGTGGGGGCACATGGTGTAGTGAAGCTGCCTTCCTCAGGGTGTCAGGAAATTACAGAAAGAGAGAGAGAAAGAGGCCAAGTCCCAGTGTCGCCTACCACGGTACATCCGCATTGATCCAACTTCTTTCCACTAGGCCTCACCTCCTACGGTTCCACTGACTCCCAATGGCACCCACCCCAAGCTGGGGATCAAGCCTGCAGCATATGGCTTTTGGGGACATTTCAAACACAAACCGTAGCAACTTTCTTCCATAATAAATGTTTAAGAGTATATGACTATGTAAATGCTTTCTTCCTAGCTCTAATATATGATTCTATTCTCTTTCATACACATTCCTCCGAGCTCCCTTGAGTTAAAGATCATCATTCTCTTTTGCTTGCCCAGTTTCCTATTTTCATGTTCTTAATTCCACATGAATGTTCCGTCAGTTCTGTCATCTCACCCATCAATTTTTCCTCCAAATGCCTTTCCTATCATATATCCTATCAAGTCTTCTTTTTGTCTTGGAGACCTCATTCCCTCTGCTTTCTGCCCTCCTGATTTAGCATGGTGGTTTGACTCAGCACTGCAAGGCTGATAACCCATAACTTTGGTTTAATCCTCTCCTAGGTTGGGCCCATGATTCCCAGGTCCAGTGTCTTTCTATTTTTTAAATTTTCTCTTCTAGTAGCTCTTTAGGAAATGATGCCAGAGATGCAAATTTTCCATGTTCTTGCATATCAGAAAGTGCCTTTGTCATACTCTTACATGGGGTGTATCCAATGAATAAGATAGAAGTTGAAAATACATTTTAGAATATTGAGGCATTTCTCTTTTCGCCTTAAAGTCCCAGTGCTGCTGCTGAGAACTCTGATACAATTCTAATTCTTTTACTTTGAATGATTTTTCCCCTTCTCTGTGGAAGTCTTCAGAAATGTTGTAACTATAAATTTTGATGTGGGTCTCTTTTTATGTTAAATATTCAGTCCTCTTTAAATGAGGAAGACGTGTTTGTTTTTCTATTTTCATTCATTATTTCACTAATAATTTCCAATTCTCTGTTTGGGGGTTTTAGTCTGATTGTTCTGTTCTGTTTCTTGTTTCTTGATCCTATACAATCAGGTGTTGGACTGCCTCATTGGGTCCTTTGTTAATTTTATTTCCCACTTTTCATTTCTTGCCTTGTTTGTTGATTTATTTTTATTACTTTATTTCTCTGGAATATTTGCTTAATTTTATTTTTTTTTTTTGCTTTCTAGTAAAAAATGGGGGGATTATTTGTGTGTGTGTGTGTGTGTGTGTGTGTGTGTGTGTGTGTGTGTGTTTCTAAAAGCTCTTCCATGATCTTTGAACTTTTTATATTATCCTGTTCTTGTTTTATGAATGCACTTTCTTCTGATATTTCTCCAAGGGCATTCATTAGAATTGTTTTTACATTTTATTTTAATCTTTTCAATATCTCTTTTTACTGGGTTCCTTTTTCTTCTTTATTTTGAGGTCTCTCTCTTTCTCTGTCTTTTTTTCTAGATGCTTACTAAAAATAACTGCTAACCCCTGGGTATAAGCAAGGAAATAGCAAAGTCATAAGAATCTCTAATGAGCTAGAGGAATCTGATTAACACACTTCACTTCCAGATGAACCAGAGGGAGCCTTGACTTTTTCAGATGACATACAAATTACAGCATATAAAGTTTACTTTTATTTCTCTTGGAAAGGTTCCTCAATATTACTTACCCTCAATAGGATCATCAGACATTCTTTTACTTGTAAATGAAAAGCAGTGGGCAGGGGTTACATGATTCTTTTGTACTTTGGTTTAATATAATCTTCCTATTTTTAGCTCAATCCTCACCCTTTACCATGTCTCTAGTTTTTTCTTGTTTACTTTGGATAAACTGCTCCTTACTCAAACTTATCCTCTTCTGGATGTATTTTTTAAGAAACTTTATTTTTATAGCCATTATATGTTCAGGGTAAAATTGAGAGGAAGGTAAAGAGGTATTCCATACATCCCTTATCCCACACATGCAGAGCCTCTCCATTATCAAGGACCCCCAGTAGAGTGGTACACTCATTACAATTGATTAATCTACACTGACATATCGTTGTTGCCCAAATCCATAATTTACATTAAGGTTCACTTTTGGTGCTATACATTCTGAATAGATTTTAATCTTTGGTTTTCTCCAATCCACCAATCTATAGCCAATCCTTAATCTGCTTATATCTTCCAGAAATGTTGGTACTTCTCATCCATTCTAGCCACTAATATCTTCTTTCTTTTCCTTTTAGCCTTCGTCCTAATTTTGTATTTCCTTACTGTCACTATAGTGGAATCTTTGGAAGAAGAGGATATCAACTTTAGAAATCAGACCATTATCTTTAACCAGAAATCATAGTTCTTTTCATAGGTGATGTGATGTTGGCTGATATTTTTATTTTTCTTAGAATTTCAGAAGAAACAGAATATTCTTGGTAGACACAAGATGTAGTTGAGAGTTTTTGAAAAATCCTCTATCAACAACTTTTAATATTTTGAGGCAATAAAAAAAATTCTGCCTGGCCAAAGGCCTCATTTAAAGAGTTTAACATGATGAAAGAAGCTTCCCATGGCTAGGAGAATAGGAAAAATGTGTTCTATTCTAAATCTGGTCAGTTTCATTTATAGTCTCTGCTGATCACACTAATCAGGACAATAGTTCTGTAATATGGAGCCAGTTGGACTGGACACGACTAGTCATTCACAACAACTGCCAAGGAGCCATCATAGATGACCTGAGGTCTCCCAGACATCATGTGGAGGATCTCTGAAGATCTAGTTTCATAATTTTTCATTTGTTCTTTAGGTCATCGAGAAAGCCAATCCTTAATCTGCTTATATCTTCCAGAAATGTTCCAGATTTTTATTGTCCTTTTAGTTTTCTGAGTTACTTATTTCCCTCCATATCAAAGAATCTTACATTTTTTAACCTGCCATAGTTATTACAATAGAAGCCCTAAAGTTGTAACATTGAGAGAATAAGGGTGGTAGTGGCTCTAGTATGAGAGTTGGTGGACCCTTACCTTTGAAGTCTTGCCAGAGATTAGGTGACTTTGGGGAAAGGCAAGCAGCATGGGGAGAACATATTAGGAGTTGACTATTTTTAGCAAAATATTTCCAAATGTACCTGACCAGTGGTCATACTAGCAAAATAAGTGTTCCACATGAAATTTCTAGAAGTAGAAATTCAAGTAGTTGTTTTACTGATCCCAACTCTAATAGTGTAGAAGACAGTGGCTTGTGTGCTTCACAAATGGTAGATAAACAGTAGTCATTGGCTATTAAGTGGAAATGAAACCAAGAAAGAATTGGTACTATTTCACTTCACTTTCAATTTTCGGATCAGAAAGGACACTTTTGAGGGCTTAATAATGGAAAAGAATTAGCTGTGTGGCTACTGCTAAGACACAGTTTCTTAAAAGACAACAGACTAAGATAAATACCACCTCTGAAATAAAGATTGCCTTCTAATTGACAGTTCATTTTATTACTTAGCTGCTTTCCTCCTCAACTCCACAGAGTTTTGAGAGGAATGAAAACTAAGCTCATGGTTACACATCAGGGCGTTGTGTATACACAGTAAGGGGTGTGATAGAGTGGAGCAAAGCTTTCCATGTGACCAAGACCTGAACTTGAATTCTGACTCTGTCCTATAACACATGTGTACTGTTGGGCAAATTGTGAGAAACCAGTGCTCAGGAATTATTAAAGATAATTAAATAAGGCATCCACCTTTCCCTCAAGAAAATTAGAGAAGAATAAAACATTAAGAACAAAAAAAAAATGATGATTGCTAAGACAGAAGGATGCAAAGTGCCATGGGAATAGATAAAGGAGCAGCAAATCAGATGAAAGGTCAATGAAATCTCACTAGAGATGTGAGCTTCCTAAAGCCAAGGGGCTGTGTGGACAGGAGATACAGACAGCAGTCCAATCATAGAAGATCAGAAGTGTGTGCATGGGGTTCAGACAACCATGAAAAGAAGAGCCAAAGAGTGGTTTCAGTATATATGTGGTGAGGTAGGATTTTAAATAGAATAATTGACCTTCATTGTTGGTAATGGATAGAAACACATGAGACTTGAAATAGGGAGGTTAGTAAGTCTCACCCTTTCTCCTGGGTGAGAAAGGGTGAGACATAACCAGCATTCCAGGTGAAAGACAAAGGTTTGAGGCCACAGGGACTGCCCATAATCCAGGACTGCCCATAATCCAGGACTGCCCAAGACATATCTGGATTTAGCACTGAAAATCCAATTTTCTGGACTGTCCTGGTTTTAAAGACCTTGCAGGTCCACGTCCCAGGAAACCCTTCAGCCCTAGGAAGAGCAGGATGGTTGATCTCTCTAACTGAGACTCTTGAAGATTAGAGTGAAATGGATAAGAGTACTAATGCAATTGACATCCAGGAGGTAAACCAATCAACCCATCAGATCTGTAATTCATTGTATGTTAGAAGAGTGCTGAGAGAAAGTGAGACGTTGGAGACAGTAATAAAAGTTATAGCTTAGAAGCCAGGCGTGGTGGCGCACGCTTGTAATCCCAGCATTTGGGAGGCTGAGACCGGAGGATCCAGGTTCGCGGCCGGCCTCAGCTACTTAGTGAGGCACTCCACAACTTAGTGAGACCCGGTTTCAAAGTAAAGAATAAAAAAATAGGGCTGAGGGTATAGCTCGGAGGTAGAATGCCCCTGAGTTCAATCCCCAGTACCCCCAAAAAAAAAAAAAAAAAGTTATAGCTTAGTTGATGGAGAAGCTAATTGCAGCCTCATTGAGGACAGAACAAATTACTGCATGTGAATTCATTCAGATCATGGCCTTTTACCTCTAGAATCCTGGCCAATCACACATTGTGTGTGTGTGTGTGTGTGTGTGTGTGTGTGTGTGTGTGTGTGTATTCCCATGAGCATTCTTTTAGTCATAACCCAAAGACTTGACCACATAACTTAGAGGAAAGAAGATTTATTTTCTTATGGTTTGGGGTTCAGACAGGATCTCAGGGCATGGCAGCGGAAAGTGGAGAAAGAGAGAGCTCATATGGGCTATGCTCCTCACATCATGGAGCCTGGAGGCCAGACAGGGAGCAGGGGAAGGGGGAAGCATGTGTAATTCCCAAGGCTGTACCCTTGGGGACCCACCCCCTCCAGCTACACCCTGCTTGCCCAGGCCAGCATCCAGATAATTCAGTACAATGGGTTTATCTACCACTGAGATTACAACCCTCATGACTCAATTATATCAATTAACTCCAAACACCAATTAAAGAGCTCTTTACAGGGCCAGTCTACATCTAACTATAACAGTATGTGTGTGTGTGTGTGTGTGTGTGTGTGTGTGTGTGTGTGTGTGTGTGTGTGTTCATCAGTTCATCATTGCTGAATTCTCTTTTTATAATTTTCATTGATTTGAAATTTTGATCTGAAAAACTATCGGTGCAAAGTAATTTTTTAGTGGCTCTATCTTTGTTGCTGGTACACTAAGATGGAAACATAGTGATAGCTACTCTGTGCATGACAGAGTAGAGGAAATCTACTTATCCAAAGTACAGTATTGGCGTTTGCATTTTTTAGGTGGTTCTTAGGATAGAATTAAATTTTACAATCTGTATCCAAGACTTGGTCCATTTGTTTTGACATTAATGCTTCATGACCCCTGGCAGCTTGTTAGATTTGGTTCTCTAAACATGTCAAAAATAAATGTATTTTAGTCTATCATTCTTATAAAATGAAATTTAAATGATGCCATTTAGAGGAAGCCAGGAGAGAAAAGTAGCTAGTCAGCTCATTTTAAAATTTTCAACAAGATATTTGATATTTATGCTGTTTTTCTAATTCTTGGATGGTGCATAACATTCCTTGGTTTTCTTCCAAACCAGCTTGATTGTCCAAGCCACAGATAAAGGGATGCCCAGACTTTCTGGTACAGCTACAATCAAGATTCAGGTGACTGATATAAATGACAATGCCCCAATTTTTGTCCCCTCTGAAGCAGCAGCGATTGCAGAAAGTAAGTGTGGCAATTTAGAATAGTGATTTTGATTAACTTATATAATTTGTTATTTTTTAAAGCCAGATATTATATTAACAACCCTTGCAAACTGGGTAATTTTTTATCTTCCCTTTATAAAGAGTGGATGATTATAAGTTAAATATCAAATGTCAAAGAGTGTTAAAGCTGGGATTTGTACTCAGACCATCAGGAGGCCAAGTCCCCATCCTCCAACATCATTCCTCACATCTGTTTCTCTGCAGACATTTCTTAAAAATTAAACCTACTGCTGGGTACAGTGGTACATGTCTTGTAGTCTTAGTACCTGGGAGGCTGAGAAAGGAGGATCACAGATTCAAGGCTAGCCTCAACAAGTCAGCTTGTTTCAAAATAAAAAATAAAAAGAAGCTTAGGGTGTAGCTTGGAGGTAGAATGCCCCTGGGTTCAATCCCCAGTATAAAAAAAAAACAAAAACCTACTGTATAAAGAGGCATGTTTTATAGACTATGACAACCATGCACATGTCCTCTGAGAAGAAGCAATGTTCTTAGGCTCATAACATTCTCACTCTTCCATGATACCAATGACAATAAGTGAAGTAAATTGGATATTAGTTGCACAAAGTCATCATTATTCCCTAAAGTAGCCTAGACTTCAACCTTCGTATCCCAATAATGGTAGAGTTTGAAATGTAAATCTTTTAGTAATCAACTGATTAATCTTAATTATTTGGGTCTGTGGGTCACACAATGACTCCACAGTTTGTGAAACCAAAGTTGCCCATGGTTACTAGCAACACAGGTGAAACCCAACTCAATTCTTTACACTTGAAGTTGAAAACAGTCTGCTTTCACTCTTAATACCGAACTCACTCCTAAAATGCCCCTAATATTTTATTATGTCCACTTTCAAAACAAATTATCACCACCACCTCTCATAGAAGGATATATTTCCAAAATCTCTATGCATAGAGATGTCTAAAAATATTGTTTTCTACAAAAAAGAAAAGCACCAGTTTTACTTCTCACCTATTTGATTTTCATTTAATTTTTATGGAAAGTACTCTTCTTAAGCACTTGCATCAGTGTTAAAATACAGTAATGTACCCAGTATAAATATATCAAGAGAAAAAATGGCATAAATCAAAATGGACTGAGTGGGATAAGGTGTGATTGGTACACATCAAGAATGCTCATGCTTAAAAACTGAAAATTATGAGTCTCATATACAGTGAAACCATTCTGAGCATCTTGGCATATTCTTTCCACCTGCACTAGGCCTATAAGTTTAAAAACAAAGCCCTTTTCATGGGCAATTTAGGCTGGAGAACACATGTGGTAGGTGAGACATTAAGCATGCCATCTATTTTGTGAATTTTTTTCTCTTTTTTTGGTGAAAATAATAGAGATTTGTTTTCGTCATTAGCACTGTGTGTTCTGTCTCTTTCTGTAGTGTCAATAATTGTGAGAATCAGATTTAAGAGAAGGAAGCAGGATATCCACAACTGCAAAAAAAAAAAAAATAATTTTACCAAATAAGTACCGGAAATTTTATTCAAATCTCACCTGATTTTTAGAGATTATATTTTGTATTAATGTTATGAGCAATATCTTTCTGCCTCCCCACATTCCCTATGAATATGATTTTGATACAGAAGCTATCTAGTACAGGTAAGAGCTTAGAAGGTTTTCTGTTCCTATATTTGTGTTGTAAGCATATGATAAAAAAGTAATATAATGATAGAATACACCCTACTTCCTCAATTTTCTACTCCATGGTAAATTTTCACTTTTATGAGGCTCATAAATTCTTCAGAGTCTTTGTTGAGTTCATAATGAGTTTTGTATGAGAAATCATGCCAAGAAAGAGCAAATCATGTTGGACTGAGAATGAAAATACTTGGATCAAACTATTAAATAAATTGTTTTCAAAGGATGAGTTTTAATGGAAGTTGACATTGGTCATGATTATTCCAGATTCTTTGCCTGGTGCAATTGTGTCTCGGGTATCAGTTCATGATGTGGATTTGAATCCAGCTTTCATCTTCAATTTCACAAAAGAGAGTAATCCTGGAACCAAGTTCGCTATTGATCAGAACACGGGAGTAGTGGTGTTGGTGAAAACTTTGGATTTTGAAGAAGCTACTGAATATGAGCTGCTAATTCAAATTTCTGATTCAGTGCATTACACAGAGGGGTCTCTCCTTGTTCGTGTGTTGGATGTCAATGATAATCCACCAGTGTTTTCTCAAGATTTCTATCAGGTAAAGAGCTTAAAGAAATGCTAAAACCATAGCCACAAAGCCACAACCAAAAAGAATAAGAAGTAAACTTTCTATTACTGACCACTAATTTCGACTGGCAGTAGTCACTGTTCTTAGTGTCTAAGTTAATGCTGAAGGGTTTATCTTAGTAGTATGGAGACTATGAGCACATATGGATTGAATAAGTATATATATTATCAATTATGTCGTTTTTTTCATTTTTGTTTCTGTTTTGTTTTGTATTTTTATGGGATTGGAGTCCAGTTTTTCAGAACAATTGGATTTTGCCCAATATTTGCAAAGACACAGATAAGACAAGGGAATTTGGATTATCTGCAGTTAATTTGGAAAAATTCTTTCTTTCCTAGGTATACTTTGATAATATGTTAATTAACATTTTACAAAAATGAATCTGAAATTTAATATTAACTTTTGCAAAGTCACAAATAAACAAGGGAGTTCGGATTATCTGCAGTTTTTTTGGAAAAAATCTTTCCTAGGTATATTTTTGGAATACATCAATTAATATCTTTCAGAAATAAATCTGGAGAAGTGAAAATTTTAGTATTTACGGCACAGGATAATGTTTATAGAAGTAAGGACATTAACATTCGACTAAGGACTTGGAAATGGACTCCTGGACTCACAATAAAATAACTCCCCCATTCATGTTTCCAGCCAAGATATGGGGCTCAACTTAGGAGGAAAACTAATCTAAGTAATGTTCTGTAAAGGCTTGTTTAAATTATACAATGTATATGGTATAATCATTTACAAGTGACTGTATTAACTGTTTTCTGTCATATCAACATAATTTAGAAGGAAAAATGTTCATAATAGAAAGTAAAATTTAAGAAATTTTTAACTTTTTCCCCTGAATCCACGGACTATTAACATAATCAGTTTGTTGGTTAGTTTGGCTGGTTTTTGTGGTACCGGTGATCCAACCTAGGGTCTCACACGTGCTAGCAACCACTGCGCCATACCCCCAGTCTCAACATAATCTTTTTAATGTATCAACTCTATAAATTAATACTTCTAAAAAAGGTTGTGTTATGTTGTTTTCATAATTGAAATGAATAAACCATCTCATGTTCTAGCCCTTTTCGTGAAAATATTGTGAGCCCTTAAGTACTGTGTTCTTTTTTCCCTCTTTCCCTCAGGTCGTAGTTCCTGAGTCGGTACCTCTGGGGTATTCAGTGTTGACTGTGTCGGCCTCAGACTTAGAAAGCAATGAGAACATCTCTTACAGAATCCTTTCCTCTTCTAAGGACTTCTCCATTGACCCCCTGAATGGTGAGTTGTTTTTAGTGGCTGTAGTGCTCCTAAATTTGAGGTATAGGGTAAAAACATGAAATGATACTTTGCAAATCCTCCTGTATTGCCCCTGCCTCTACTCTCTACAATGATAGGCACCGTCCTTTTATTTATCTTCATTTCAAACACTGCAGTCGCAAATCCCAGTGTTATTTTTCTTCTCTACCATCTCAGTGGATGGAATACAAAAGGCATTGGTTAAATACTGGTAAATACTGAGAAATTCAGAGACTCCCAATATAACAAACCCCCAGTTGATGTGTCCAGTCGAGTACAGCTAAGGCAATTATGCTAGGATTCAACAAGAATCAAAATGATATTGAGATAGTTAATACTATACTGAGGACTTCACATTATTAGAATCTCAAAGCTTTTTTTTCCCCAAGTCAAGTGCAAAAATATTCAGTAACAGCATCATATTTTCAATAAGGACAAGAATAATTGAAAAAGGAAAATAATCCATGTATACATTCCCATGAGAGAAAAACCACCATGGTGTTCTGCTTTATTTGATGTCTTCCAAGGCTCTTTTTATTTTTATCAGAGAACAAGACACTTGTGGCTGTAAAAGGCATTCAGGCAAGTGATTCCAGATTGGAACAGTTAATAAGCATAGTATAGGAAAAATTTGACAGTGAGTGAACATTGAAAGATAAATTTGATGTAGATGTGAAATTAGCCAAACAGTGTCCCAGCAGGGCACACTCTAGAAAAGAACAGGACCTGGGGCACATCACACCGCACCCCATCTCTACTCACCATTCCTGCATGGAAAGCCAATTTAGACATTAGCCTCAGTATCACCCAAAAGAAGAATCTAGTCCCAAAATATTAGAATGAGGCCCACAGAGTATGGTAAGAGGAAAAGGCAATTTTGCCCCATGGTCTGTGCATGAATATACACGTCAGGAATTGACCCTCCCCCCTCCCCCTGTGTCTCAGATGATGTTAAATGCTGGCAACTCCTATTGTCAACATGACAAATCATAGTGTACAGGGATAGGCCTCTGACCACTCAATTTTTAACCATGCTTTGCTTGATATATGCTATCAACAAATCTTGTAATGAAATGTTGATTCGAATTTTTTTTGTGTGTGTGGTACTGGGGAATGAGGGGCATTCTACCTCTGAAATACACTCCCAGCGCTACTTTTTATTCTTTATTTTGAAACAGGGTCTCACTAAGTTGCGGAGGGCCTCACTAAGTAACTGAGGCTGACCGCAAACCTAGATCCTCCTGTCTCAGCCTCCCAAGTACTGAGATTACAAGTGTGTGCCACTATTAAGTGTTATCAAGATGATTTATTTCACTGTGGGACTCTAATTGAAATGTGGCACTTGAATGTCAATATTCATTTTGGGGATCACACTTAAAACACATGCATCTTAAAAATATTGTTAAATGCACACTTATAAAAATTATATATTTAATTTAATAAGTAAGATGTATCCAATATATTTTATCAGTAAGAAAAATCCAGAATGTCTTTCTAATTAAAGAATAGTTATAATTCCACATTATTTTACTGCTTTCATTTGAACAGAGTGAGTGTTGACCAGTATTTCCAGAATAAATATCTTTACACCAGAATATCTCTATACATGTATTTATGGATAGTAGAATAGGGTATAAATTTTCCAAACATGAATATGTTTTCATTAAAAATAATAATGGAACAATTTTACTATACAAAAATAAAATTCAGAAAAAAATTCTGGCAAAAATAACCTCAAGCAGCACACAGAGCAAATGCCATAATATTATTTCTGGATCTTAAGGGTTATAAAAATGTAAATACAATATTTTAAATTTGTATCTGGGCTTGACTGTAACTTAAATAACACATCTGACAAAGAACTAAACACATTTAGATATTCAATAAGCACTTGATGACTAACTGGATCATGAACATTTCACTTCACAAAACTGACATGCTATGTCTTGTTTTTCAGGCACAATATTTACTAATAATCCTATATTACTTCTGGATAAAATAGCAACAATACGATTTCTTGTTGAAGCCCGTGATGGTGGAATTCCTGACCTGACAGCCCTGACATTAGTGGAGATAGAAATACAAGATATGAACAACTATGCCCCTGAGTTTACGGTAGGGTGCCATAATCTCAGCCTAAGGGAAGATGCCCCAACTGGAAGCACACTACTCTCATTTTCCACCATTGACCGTGATTGGACCCGTGAAAACACACAGGTTGAATATTCCATCATTGCTGGTAATTCACAGAACAACTTCCACCTGGAAACCAGTTTCATTTATTCAGAATATCCTTCTAAGCAAGTTAGTTATCTTGTGTTGTTTCGCAGTCTGGACAGAGAAGCAAGCGCCAGCCACGAGCTTGTCATTCTAGCATCGGACCATGGCCGACCTCCACTGAGTTCGACTGCCACTGTGTCCATACAAGTACTTGATGTCAATGACAACCCACCCAAGTTCAGCAGCCTAAAATATCATGCCCATGTCAAAGAAAGCACCCCCCTGGGGAGCCACATCACTGTGGTCTCAGCAAGTGACAGCGATGAGGGTTTGCATGCAGAAATCACCTACCGTATCATCTCTGGAAACGAGAAGGAACATTTTCACTTAGAAGAAAAAACTGGAGTCCTTTATTTGATGAAACCACTGGATTACGAAGAAATGACAAAATTTACTTTAACTGTCCAGGCTTCAGACGAAGAAAAGAAACATTTTTCTTTTTCCGTTGTGTGCATCGATGTCTTGGATGATAATGACCATGTGCCTCAGTTTATGTCCCCAAGCTTGAATTGTGTTGTTCCTGAAAATTTGCCTGTTTTCTCCCCTCTATGTTCTGTAAATGCTTTGGATTTGGATGCGGGTCCTTATGGAGAATTGACCTATTCTATTTTGTCGCCCTGTTTTGTCACTCCTGGCATGGCTCCTGAAGAGGATCTCTTGAGCATTGACCCTTTAACAGGGGATATTTGTGCTAAGCAAATTCTTGACTATGAAAGTGTCAGTAAGTACTGCCTCACAGTTCAGGCCAAAGACAAAGGCGGCTCCACAGCCTCCTTGACGGTTTGGGTGGATATTGAAGGGATAGATGAATTTGAACCCATTTTTACTCAAGATCAGTATTTTTTCAACCTCCCAGAAAAGAATCAAGGAAGACAGTTGATTGGCAGAGTAGAAGCCTCCGACGCAGACGCTGGAGTGGATGGAGTAATTCTTTACTCCCTGGAAACCCCATCTCCTTTCTTTTCGGTAAACAAAACAAATGGAAATGTTTATTGTGTTAGAGACCCTCCTCTAATAAGAAGTCACGTTGGCAAAGAAGACACCTTGGAAATAAAAATAATCGCTCATAGCCCCAAACCAGGCTCCAAGGTCACCTCTTGCACGGTGTTTGTGAACGTATCTCTGTCCTCTGAAGGAAAATATGCAGCAGTAGCCGCTGACAGCTTCTCTCTCAGCCTCATGGTCTCCTTTTTAGTCTTTCTGTTACTTGTCGGCATACTTCTTATACTGATCTTAAGACATAAACAAAAAGACACACCACACAACTATAAGGAGAAGAAAGCATCATCATCCTTAGATGTCAACTCAAGACTGACTGGGGATGCCAACACACTCAAGTCCTTCCAGAAAACCAGTGGGTGCATTGAGGAGGTCCCAGTGGGCACCATGCCGGAATGGCTGGGCTTATTAAGCATCATGGAGAAGGACTTCGTCGATCTCTACAGGTTCTCCAACTCCAGTGGCCACTGTTCTGTGGAAGGAGAAACTGCAGAAGATAAGGAGATACAGAGAATAAATGAGCAAGCTTACAGAAAGGACTCAGACTCAGCACTCAGTGACCGGGGGTCCAGGGTGCCAGACTCAGGAATCCCCAGGGACTCGGACCAGCTCTCCTGCCTGTCTGGGGACACTGATGTGATGGTCACTGTGGAAGTAACAGAAGCCAGCCACGCATTTGAGGAAGGAGATGGGGGGGAAGGCTGTGGCACAATCTATATTCAAAACAGTGTGTTGCCACAGGCATTTCAGAAGAGAGAGACAATAGAGGGTAGCCCTGCTGGTGTCCGGCAAGAGTCTCTCTTTGTTTCTGCTGATCAGGAAGCAAACTGTGCAGCTTTTTCCACTCAGCTAACCTCAGATCATGATACAAGAGGCAGCTACACCTGGGATTATCTCCTCCGTTGGGAACCCAGATTCCAACCTCTTGCCCCAGTATTCAATGATATTGCAAAATTAAAGGATGAACAGTTGCGAATGCCTGGCATTCCAAAAGAGAAGTCTTTCGTGTTCCCACCACCTTTGATAACAGCAATCGCCCAGCCTGGGATTAAAGCAGTTCCACCAAGAATGCCATCCGTAGGCCCAGGGCAGGTGATTCAGAAATACCCTCGCTCCCCCATTCTCTACCATCGTGGCTCTCTGCCAGAAGCCATGACTCCGAGCTTTTCCCCATCTCTTTCCCTACTCACTATGCAGACTCCTGCCAGGTCACCACTGTTGTCAGATAGAGAATTATTAGCAGCCCACGTAAGTGGTACAGTACGTGAACTCAAAGCGGAAGATGAAGTTCAAATATAAAACGATTGTGGTGCCAATACCTGCTGACCATCATTCACATGTGGTTCAACTAAACATTCTCAAGCAGGCTCCTTGAGACTGAGTTCATTCTTATCTAAAAGCAAGTGACGTAATTTAGCCAGGGTTTTTTTTTTTTTAAACCTTCCTATTCAAGCTTCTCAAATTTCTTCCAGCCCTAATGAGAAGTTGTTTCCTCTTTTAACCTTTGTGTTTTGCTCTCAGGACTCACATTTCTGTATCTCAATTAGAGTATATTCTGTCATACCTGGTTTTCTGCATGATTAGATTTCCAAAGGACATAGTGAACTTTTCTTATATGAAAATAAAGTACAGGGCACTCTGGTCACAGCACTGCTGATTCCATTGCTGTGTCTAAAACAAATACATAATGGCAGAATGGGGAATGAGTTTAGGACTGGAAGTAATAGAAATGGGAAATCCAGAGCCAGAGGGACCAACTTAAGTTTTAAGACAAAGTGAAAATATGTGGATCTAATGTATTTCTCCACTCTGCCATATACCACCCTTGTGGAGTTTAGCCACAATTTGAATTTCAAAGTAGTGACTTTTGGAAATCTCATGAGAAATGAAGAATAAAATTTGTCATAACTCTGGGACAACAGTGTCAACAGGGTGAAACAAATAAGATCATTATTCCTGAATAAATGAACCAGAAATGCATGCTCTTACAGAGGTCCAAGATGATCAGTAGCAGTACTTATGCAATTGGCTGTCACCTGGAACACATTATCTTGACCTTCTCTACAAATAGAATGAAAATTGTTTTTGTAGTGCTCTGTCTCCTAACAGGGTATGGTTACAGGCATAAAATTTCAAAGGCTAATTTATAAAAATTTCATTTTATTTTCTTCTAGATATAGTAACTTTGGGTATGAAATAATTTATCCATTCAATGTCTGTTTTTAAAAGTTTTTTACAGATAAAATTATGTTATTCACTAATTATAAATTTCATAGAGTAATTTAGCAATATATTTTTAAATGAAGATTTTTTTATATAAATGTTTCTACTATAATTGTTAAGAATGGATGTCAGAAGTCTTTCTTCTGTTCACTCATACTTATGTTTAGCTTTAACTGTTACTTGATGTTAACAATTTGACAATATGGCAGAAATAATTCTGTTTGGCATGGTTCCTGTTTCAGAAATATCACCACCTTGTCTGGTACTCTCCTGTAATGCTGTAGCCTTCTCTCTGATAAACCCAATAATCCATCAAAGACACTTTTCCCTTTCAAAAATGCAGAGTGTATCCTGGTAATGATAGTCCAGAAGTCATCTTTCCATGGTGCACACCATGGCCAGGCTTTAGGGTAACAGTTTAGAAATTCTAGTGAAATCTCAAGGTCATCTGGGATAGTTCTCTTAGTAGTTAAGATGAGCTTTTGCTGTAGAAATAATACCTTTATTTTTCCCATATGCTTCATCTGTGAAATTATGTGAAATAATTTTTCTTTACTGAAAAATCATTGCTGGTATAGTGTTTGATATCTAAATTTGTAAATAAACAATTGTATATCTTCTTTGCTGATATTATATACTACTACATGTTTTTGTTGATTCAAATTGAGAACAAGTGTATAAAACCACATTAATAAATGCAAACCATGAAGGTATTTGGACAAGCCTGGAATCTTAGGGAAAGTTATTTAGATGTGGAACATTTAACTATTACAGGATGGATCCATATTTCTTCTTCATTGTATCTGGGGAAGAAGATTTCATTACTTTTTCCATAAAGAACATATCTAAATATTTCAGTATTCCAATATTTATTGTCTCTTTTACTCTTTCCAAAAGATTGCTTTGAACAAAGGAAGAAACTCTATATATTATTTTCTAATGATGTGTGAAAATTTTATTTTGCAACAGAATTATTTCTGGAAATCAAGAACATTTTGTTGTTTTTAATTAAACAGGTTCCTCACTTATTTGTGCTTAAAAAGAGGTATCCATCTAACTCTTCTGTAAGTTATTTGCCTGTGATTTATTACTGAACATAGTTCTGTATTTTTCTAGCCAATTCATAAAAACAGAAGACATGAAGTATTTAGAGCTCCTTACCACTATTAAGTGGATGTTTAATTGATGGCTTTACTAATACTGTATCCAGCGCCACACCCCCATCAAACAACTGCTACAAGTGGGGTTGAGGGTAAACATGTGAACACGCTGGTTAAGTGTTTGTAATAAATCATACATCAGTCCTTTCAACTAGAGTGTTTTTTCCTATGTAAACAATATAATTTGTACAGTTTTCCTTCAAGTTTAATATTAACATGGCTCACATGTTCTGTGTTAGTTTGCTGATCTCTACACCGGCTTTAGCACTCTGGAGGGGGTACAGAACTTGTTAGTGGAAAATCATATTAAGCCCCAAATTCATAAGCTATAAAATAAAAGACAGTTGTATTTTGTGGAATTTTGGCTGCCTGAAATTCTGGACTTTCTTGTTGGCAGACTTGGAAATACTGGTGTAAATCAGTACCAAATGGATATCAAAATTCCGTGTCCTAGTAGTAATCATTGAATTGGCTTCCAAAACAGATTCCTGGGCAAATAAAGGGGGAAAATGGTGTATCTTTAGGGATTTGATCATTTCACTGCTTTTAAAAAATATTGAAATGTGTTATACACTACTGGCAGCCTCCAAGTATACACATTATTCTATAATCGCTGTCCCATTGAGACAGGATTTGTCTTTCCAAGTACTTTTATCCTCAGTGCCCTCCTTACTGTTTTCTAGAAGTGATGGAGATGAAAATTGGTGATTAATTTAGAAGTTTCTGTTCAACCATACTTTGTTATTTTTGTTTTCTTTTGCCCTTTTACACATACCTTAGCTTTAAACTTTAAAAAGCAAAGTATAAGTATAACTAAGCATCCAAAATGATGATTCACTTCAGAGCAATGAAATATATGGAGTAATTACAGCCAGTGGATTCTCACATTCTTTTATTCAGCTTGTTGAGATTATTTTCAAAACATGTTTTACTGGAGACTAACAGTACAGAGCCATTTGTTTGGTCGTAACTGAGAGAGTTAGGATGGAAGGTCATTTTATTCAGAAGGGATTCCAGCATCAGTGGAACTGAGAAATTTTGCCTAGGACCCAAACCAGTGTGAGTTTCTGCCTCCATAAAGATGGAAGAAACAGGGAGAAAAAAAGGGAAGCAAAAAATGATGGACCGAAGAGAAAATAGAGGACTAAATCTGTAAAAAAATAGTTTAGGATGCAGGTAGAGAAGTTCAGGAAGGCAGAAGGACTTAAGAAAAATAATTCCTAATGTGTGAAGATTTTACAAAGTCATTTGCCCTTCACAAGTTCATCCTTTTGAAGAATCTCTTTTCTCCTTCTTTTCTGTTCCTCCCAATTTCTGACAATTTAGATTTATCAAGTTGTGAAACCAAAGCTAGGTGACAATGAAGTAAAACACATATAACTATGAATACACTTGCATCCTTTGTGTGTGTGTGTGTGTGTGTATGTGTGAAAGGGGATTCTAAATTTCAGAAAATAATTATCTTACCTTATTTTCTACTCCACACGATTTTGGCATTGAAAATGCCAACCTAATAAATGGAAGTTCATAAGCTGTTGGAACAGAATATGGACTTTTAGGACCTAGTCTTGTGGCTTGGTGATTAGTCCTTTTCTAAAATGAGTACTTGCATAATGGCTATAATTTTATCATCAAATATTACATTTTATACAACTTTTAAAGCATAGTACAAAACATAGAGAATAACTGATAGTTTGTTCTCAAATAGTCAATATTTTTTTAATTCTGGTGACACATTATTTTGATCCCATATAGATGAAATGTGTCTATGAGAAATAGAACTATGGCAATTTGAGAAAGATCCAGTCCCACATGGCTGGGTTATCAAACCATACCTTTCTCTTATAAACTCAGCACTTGGCCATTTGATGACAATTAGCACTTCCTACTGTTTTAGTCTACATAGCTTTAGTCATTTCACCCAATGCATTCTCTAAAGCAAAACTGTGAAGTGAGTAATAGAGAGGGGGAAAGCATGCCAAATAAATAGCAGATGCACAAGTACATCTCTTGAATGAGAAAGCATAATTTTGGTTAGAAAACTAAATAAATGGATTTTGTTGTTAGATAGTCAACCCTCGGGGCGAAGGCCTGGTCTCCACTTGTCTTATGAAGTACAGATGGTTGTAGCATGAACAAGTACAAATATGAATGGGCCTGGGGGGTGCTGTGCTGTGTTATGCAGGCCTTAAGCCCGTTGGGTGAGAATTCGACATAGCTCTGTGATTTTAGCCAATCACAATGTAGAGAAAAAGGAAGTGCAAATAGACTATAAGAATAATATAGAATATCTTTTTTTGAGTTCTTTATTTATTCTAGATATTAGTCCTCAATCCGAGAAGTAGCTGGCAAAGACTTGCTCCACTTTTAGGCTTTCTCTTCAGACTCTTGATAATTTCCTTTGTTGAACAGACACTTTTTAATTTGATGGCATCTCATTTATCTTCTCTTTTTTATTTCCTGAGCTTTGAGGGTCTTGTTGAGGAAGTCTCTACCAGTGCCTATATATTGGGAAGTTTACCCTATTTTTTTCTAGTAATTACAAAGTTTCTGGTCTAATTTCTGGGGGGTTTGACTTATCTTGAATTGTCTTCACTATGAGGAGGAGAGAGGGAAGAGTGGGTGGGATATGAAGGGAAATACCCAAGTGATGTGTTCATATATGTTCGTAACACTTTGAATATCATTATAAAGTATAATTACAATGCACCAATAAAAGTATAAAATAAATACAAAAAATTCCGAAAAAAGAATATTCTAGACTATCTTAGAAAAGTCGAAAAAAATCAGAAATTCCTCTTGAGACATGGCTTGTTTTCTTTTTCTCTCTCCCTTCATCAATGTAAATATATATCTTGAGTTTTAGACATAATAGAAACAAACTATAAATGACATTCAAAAGCATATTATTTGAGACAGCAATATGATATGACCAATTTTAGATCATGTGATAAACCATGGCTGCCCATGGCTGGCCTAATGCAGTTCTATCAGTGTGAGAGAAGAATCCAGTTTGGTAGATATGCCTAGAATATTCATATAAAAATGCTTTAAAATTTAAGTTAAAAACCATAGGAATGTGTGATAGGTATTCTATATGTGTATATGCTTACCATGTGTTACAAGTACCATTTTAAACAAGTACCAATTATATAATAGCATTCTGAGGAATCAGGGGAAGTGATATATATGAAGCTATTTCTCACACCATAAATAGAAATGAATTTTAGTTGGATTAATAAATAAAACCTGAGACAAAACCATATGAATTATTTGTGGTACTGGGGATGGAACCCAAGGGCCTTCTACCTCCAGGCTATACCTCCAGGCCTATTTTTTTTTTTTAATTTGGAAACAGGGTCTTGCTAAGTTTCTAAGGGCCTCATTAAGTTGCTGAGGCTGTCTATGAACCTGTAATCCTCCTGTCTTAGCCTCCCAATTACTGAGATTACAAGCATGTGCCACAATGTCTGGCTTAAGCCATATTAATTAGAAGAAGAAAAATAATAAAGGTGAGGATATGTGTGTGTGTGTGTGTGTGTGTGTATGAAAGCAAAGGTAAAGTGATTCGTTTGAACTTGTGACAAGAAAAAGTACTATAATTTGTAGAAATGATAATTGGAAGACAACAGATTTAAGCAAATATTTACTTAATTCCTATTGTAGACATGGCATGGATCTGGGCTCTGGAGATGCAGGAGTGAACAGGATAGCTAAAGCTAGTAGTTTTGCAAAGCCTTCATTTCCTTGAGGAAGATAGTTTAAAATGTTTCAACTAATAGTAAGTTATAAGGAAATTAGAGAAGGATTTTAAAGAAAAATAAGTAAGATTGGCAAGGTTGTGGGGCAATACCGCAGTGCTGTTTAGCTCAACTACATAGGAAAGACATCTCTGATATGATGTTCTTTCAACTGAATGAAGTGAATGAGCCATGCAGAGATCAGGGGAAGCACTGAAGGTACATTTGTCAGCTAGTACAGGAGCCCTAAGTAGGAGCTACCTGGAGTGTTAGGGAAACTGTAAAGCCAGGGTGAAGAGGAGAGGAAGAAGAGTAGAAAATAAACTCATAGAGCTAACTAGTTTTCAGATTGTGTAGGGCCATGGTAAAAGACTTCAGATTTTTTTTCCAAGTATGATGGAAAATCACTGGTGGTTCTTGCATGGAAGTATAACATTATTTGATTTAGACTTTTAAAGTGTAACTGGAAATTAGAAAATAATCCAAGGCAGGGGTGGGGAAGAAGTTAGCACAGCAATAGCTAATTTTCTGGTGTCTTATTGCTTGGCCCCAGGGAGTTACAAGTAAAAGTTGTCAAATCCAGGATATACTGCAGATAAAATTGCAATTTTTTTATGATGGGTTGGATTGAGAGTATTGAGAAAGTTAGACCTAAACCTGGGGATTAAGAGAGAGTTTAGGAAAGCAAAAAACTTTGATATCAAAATGTGGATAATATTAGAAGCCATGGGATTGAATGCTTGGATGAGACCATTCAGGAATAAGTATAAATAGAGAAAAGAAAAGATTCCTAGACTGACCTCTGAGTAACTAACCAAGAGGTCAAAAAGAGAAGAAGGGGCCAGGCATGGTGGTGCACGCTTGTAATCCTAGTACTTGGGAGGCTGAGACAGGAGGATCCAGCTTCTTGGCCAGCCTCAGCTACTTAGTGAGGCCCTCCCCAATTTAGTGAGACCCTGTTTCAAACTAAAGAATAAAAAATAGGGCTAGGGGTTTAGCTTGGAGGTAGAATGCCCCTGGGTTCAATTCCCAGTAGTGCAAAAAAAAAAAAAAAAAAAAAAAAAGAGGAGGATTGAGCAACTAAGTCTCAGAGGAAAAAAAAAAAAAAAAAAAAAGCCAGTGAG